>JAIRCJ010000157.1:0-216274 GCA_020883675.1 Bruguiera gymnorhiza
AATGACATTGTGGTAAAGGAGATAATTAAGAAATTTACAAAATTTAAATTCAACAAATTATTAACAATACATTATCCCTATAAGAGTTCAAAATTCTAAAAATTAAAAAAATGCAACATTTTGAATTTTCAATATATTGTTAATGCCCTTTCATGTTAAATGGAGTGAAAAGAATAATATTTGGAAACATTAATTCAACAAAAATACAAGTAATGGACTCAATTGATTAAAAAACCTTAGTGGATTAACATTCCAAATTGGAATCCTCAACTTCAATGTTGGGTCATTTATATATCTTTATTGGGGAGTGGGAAAAGTTCTTATTAGGGTCCATTGTATTTGCTTTTTCTTAAGTAAGATGTTTGCAGACTAAAATTATAAAAATCATTACAAATTGCATTAATGATAGGGGTGATAATTAAGAAATTTACAAAATTTAAAATTTAACTGATTATTAACAACACATTTTATTCCTATAAGACTTTATACCCTTTCATTTTAAATAGAGTGAAAAGCATAATATTTTGAATATGTGAATCAAGAAAATACAAGTATTGGACTCAATTAATAAAAACACTATAGTAGATGAATATTATAAATTGGAATCCTAAACCTCAATGTTGGGTAACATATATCTCTATAAGGGAGTGTGAAAACTTCTTATTAGGGGTCCATTGTATTTGCTTTATCTAAGTAAGATGTTTTGGAGACTAAAATTATATAAATCAATACATATTGCTTGTGGCAAGGGACATTAATATTAAGAGATTTACAAAATTTAAATCAATCTAATATTAACAATACATTTATCCCTATAAGACTCTAAAATTTTGAAAATTGAAAAAATGCAAAGTTTTGAATCTTTAATACATTGTTAATGCCCTTTCATTTTAAATACAATGAAAAGCATAATAGTTGAATACGTTAATTCAACAAAATACAAGTAATGGACTCAATTCAATAAAAGACACTTTGGTGGAAGAATATTACAAATTGTAATCCTAAACTTCAATGTTTGGTCATGCATATATCTCTATAGGGGAGTGGGAAAACTTCTTATTACGGTCCATTGTATTTTCTTTTTCTTACGCAAGATGTTTGTAGACTAATATTATAGAAATCATTCCAAATTGCATTGTGGAAGGGACATAGTTAAGAGATTAAAAAATTTAAATTCAACTAATTATTAACAACACATTTATCCCTATAAGACTCGAAACTTCTGAAAATGGAAAAAATACAATGTTTTGAGTTTTAATATATTGTTAATGCCCTTTCATTTAAATGGAGTGAAAAGTATAATATTTGAATATGTTAATTCAACAAAAATACAAGTAATGGACTCAATTGAATAAAAAACAGTTTAGCGGATGAATATTACAAATTGTAACCCTAAACTTCAATGTTAGGTCATGCATATATCTCTATAAGGGAGTGGGAAAGCTTCCTATTACGAGCCATTGAATTTTCCTTTTCTTAAGTAAGATGTTTGCAGACAAAAATTATAAAAATCATTACAAATTGCATTGTGGCAAGGGAGATATTTAAGAAATTTGAAAAATTTAAATTCAACCGATTATTAACAATGCATTTATCCCTAGAAGACTCTAAAATTCTGAATATTGAAAAAATGCAATGTTTTGATTTTTTAATATATTACTAATGCCCTTTCATTTTAAATAGAGTGAAAAGCATAATAATCGAATACATTAATTCAACAAAAATACAAGTGATGAACTCAATTGAATAAAAAACACTTCAGTGGATGGATATTACAAATTGGAATCCTAAACTTCGATGTTAAGTCATGCGTATATCTCTATAGGGGAGCAGGAAAACTTCTTATTAGGTTCCGTTGTATTTGCTTTTTCTTAAGTAAGATGTTTGTAGACTAAAAGTATAGAAATCATTACAAATTGCATTGTGGCAATGGAGATAATTAAGATATTTACACAATTGAAATTCAACTATTTATTTACAATGCATTTATCCCTATATGACTATAAAATTCTGAAAATTGAAATAATGCAATGTTTTCATTTTTTAATATTTTGTTAATGCCTTTTCATTTTAAATGGAGTGAAAGGCGTAATTTTTGAATATTAATTCAACAAAAATACAAGTAATCAACTCAATTGTATAAAATAGACTTTAGTGGATGAATATTATAAACAGTAATCATAATTTTGAATGTTGGGTCAAGCATATATCTCTAGACGGGAGTGGGAAATTTCTTATTAGGATCCATTGAATTCGCATTTTCTTAAGTAAGATGTTTGCAAACTAAAATTATAGAAATGATTACAAATTGCATTGTGGTGATGGAGATTATTAAGAAATTTACAAAATTGAATTTAACTGATTATTCACAACGCTTTTATCCCTAAAAGACTATAAAATTCTGAAAATTGAAAAAATGAAATGTTTTGAATTTTTAATATATTGTTAATGCCCTTTCATTTGAAATAGAGTGAAAAGTATAATATTTGAATATGTTAATTCAACAAAAATACTAGTAATGGACTCAATTCAACAAAAAACACTTTGCTGGATGAATATTACGAATAGGAATCCTAAACCTCAATGTTAGGTCATGCATATATCTCTATAGGGGAGTGGGAAAACTTCTTATTAGGTTCCATTGTATTTGCTTTTTCTTAAGTAAGATGTTTGCAGACTAAAATTATAGAAATCATTACAAATTTAATTGTGGCAACGAAGATAATTAAGAAATTTTCAAAATTTAAATTTAACTAATTATTAACAACACATTTATCCCTATAAGACTCTAAAATTCTAAAAATTGAAAAAATGCAATGTTTTGATTATTTAATATATTCTTAATGCCCTTTCATTTTAAATGGAGTGAAAAGCATAATTTTTGAATATGTTAATTTAACTAAAATGGAAGTAATGAGCTCAAGTGTACAAAATGCACTTTAGTGGATGAATATTATAAATAACAAGCACAATTTTCAATGTTGGGTCAAGCATATATCTCTATACAAGAGTGGACAAATTTCTTATTAGGGTCCATTGTATTCGCTTTTTCTTAAGAGAGAAGTTCGCAGACTAAAATTATAGAAATCATTACAAATTGCATTGTGGCAAGGGTGATAATTAAGAAATTTACAAAATTTAAATTCAACTGATTATTAACACATTTTTCCCTATAAGGCTCTAAAATTCTAAAAATTGAAAAAATGCAATGTTTTGATTTTTTTAATATATTGTTAATGCCCTTTCATTTTAAATGGAGTGAAAAGCGTAATATTCAAATATGTTAATTGAGCAAAAATACAAGTAATGGACTCAATTCAATAAAAAACACTTTGGTGGATGAATATTACGAATTAGAATCCTAAACCTCAATGTTGGGTCATCCATATATCTCTATAGGGGAGTGGGAAAACTTCTTATTACAGTCTATAGTATTTGCTTTTTCTTAAGTAAGATGGTTGCAAACTAAAATTATAAAAATCATTGCAAATTGCATTGTGGCTAAGGCGATAGTTAAGAAATTTACAATGTTTAAATTCAACTGATTATTAACAACACATTTATTCCTATAAGACTCTAAAATTCTGAAAAAGGAAAAAATGCAAAATTTTGAATTTTTAATATATTGTTAATGCCCTTTCATTTTAAATAGAGTGAGAAGTATAATATTTGAATATGTTAATTCAACAAAAATACGAGTAAGGGACTCAATTGAATAAAAAACACATTAGTGGATGAATATTACAAATTGGAATCCTAAACTTCAATGTTGGGTCATGCATATATCTCTATAGGGGAGTGGGAAAACTTCTTATTACGATCCATTGTATTTTCTTTTTCTTACACAAGAAGTTTGTAGACTAATATTATAGAAATCATTCCAAATTGCATTGTGGCAAAGGACATAATTAAGAAATTAAAAAAATTTAAATTCAACTGATTGTTAACAACATATTTATCCCTATAAGACTTAAAACTTCTGAAAATTGAAAAAATGTAATGTTTTGATTTTTTAATATATTGTTAATGCCCTTTCATTTAAATGGAGTGAAAAGTATAATATTTGAATACGTTAATTCAACAAAAATACAAGTAATGGACTCAATTGAATAAAAAACACTTTAGTGGATGAATATTACAAATTGTAACCCTAAACTTCAATGTTAGGTCATGCATATATCTCTATAAGGTAGTGGCAAAACTTCTTATTACGGGCCATTGAATTTTCCTTTTCTTAAGTAAGATGCTTGCAGACTAAAATTATAGAAATCATTACAAATTGCATTATGGTAAGGGAGATATTTAAGAAATTTGCAAAATTTAAATTCTACTGATTATTAACAATGCATTTATCCGTAAAAGACTCTGAAATTCTGAATATTGAAAAAATGCAATATTTTGATTTTTTAATATATTACTAATGCCCTTTCATTTTAAATAGAGTGAAAAGCATAATAATGGAATACGTTAATTCAACAAAAATACAAGTGATGGACTCAATTGAATAAAAAACACTTTAGTGGATGAATATTACAAATTGGAATCCTAAACTTCGATGTTAAGTCAGGCGTATATCTCTATAGGGGAGCGGGAAAACTTCTTATTAGGGTCCGTTGTATTTGCTTTTTCTTAAGTAAGATGTTTGCAGAGTAAAATTATAGAAATTATTAAAAATTGCATTATGGCAAGGTAGACAATTAAGAAATTTACAAAATTTAAATTCAACTCATTATTGACAACACATTTATCCTTATAAGGCTCTAAAATTCTAAAAATTGAAAAAATACAATGTTTTGATTTGTTAATATATTGCTAATGCCCTTTCAATTTAAATGGAGAGAAAAACATATTATTTGAATATGTTAATTTAACATAAATACAAGTAATGAACTCCATTGTATAAAATACACTTTAGTGGATGAATATTATAAATAACAATCATAATTTTCAACGCATTTATCCCTATAAGATGATAAAATTCTGAAAATTGAAAAGATGCAATGTTTTGATTTTTTTAATATATTGTTAATGCCCTTTCAATTTAAATAAAGTGAAAAGCATAATATTTGAATATGTTAATTCAACCAAAATACAAGTAATGGACTCAATTCAATAAAAAACACTTTGGTGGATGAATATTACGAATTGGAATCCTAAACCTCATTGTTGGCTGATGCATATCTCTCTATAAGGGAGTGGGAAAACTTCTTATTAGGGCCCATTATATTTGCTTTATCTTAAGTAAGATGTTTGGAGTCTAAAAGTATAAAAATCAATACATATTACTTTGTGGCAAGGGACATAATTAAGAGATTTACAAAATTTAAATTAGACTAATTATTAACAATACATTTAACCCTTTAAGACTCTAAAATTCTAAAAATTGAAAAAATCCAAAGTTTTGATTGTTTAATATATTGTTAATGCCCTTTCATTTTAAATAGACTAAAAAGCATAATATTTGAATATGTTAATTCAACAAAAATACAAGTAACGAGCTTAATTCAATGAAAAACACTTTGGTGGATAAATATTACGAATTGGAATCCTAAACCTCAATGTTCGGTCATGTGTATATCTTTATACGGGAGTGGGAAATTTTCTTATTAGGGTCCATTGTATTCGCTTTATCTTAAGTAAGATGTTTGGAGACTACAATTATAGAAATCAATACATATTGCTTTGTGGCAAGGGACATAATTAAAAGATTTACAAAATTTAAATTCAACTAATTATTAACAATACATTTATCCCTACAAGACTCTAAAATTCCAAAAATTGAAAAAATGCAATGTTTTGATTTTTTAATATATTGTTAATGCCCTTTCATTTTAAATAGAGTGAAAAGTATAATATTTGAAAATGTTTATTCAACCAAATACTAGTAATAGACTCAGTTGAATAAAAAACACTTTAGTGGATGATTATTACAAATTAGAATCATAAACTTCAATGTTAGGTCATGCATATATCTCTATAAGGGAGTGGGAAAACTTCTTATTAGGGTCCATTGTATTTGCTTTTTCTTAAGTAAAATGTTTGCAGACTAAAATTATAAAAATCATTACAAATTGCATTGTGGCAATGAAGATAATTAAGAAATTTACAAAATTTAACTTTAAGTCATCATTAGCAACACATTTATCCCTATAAGGCTTTAAAATTCTTAAAATTGAAAAAATACAATGTTTTGATTGGTTAATATATTGTTAATTCCATTTCATTTTAAATCGAGTGAAAAGCATAATATTTGAATACGTTAATTCAACAAAAATACAAGTGATGCACTCAATTGAATGTAAAACACTTTAGTCAATGAATATTTCAAATTTGGATCCTAAACTTCAATGTTGGGTCATACATATATCTCTATAGGGGTGTAGGAAAACTTCTTATTAGGGTTCGTTGTATTTGCTTTTTCTTAAGTAAGATGTTTGCAGAATAAAATTATAGAAATCATTACAAATTGCATTATGGCAAGGGAGATAATTAGGAAATTTACAACATTTAAATTCAACTTATTATTAACAACACATTTATCCCTATAAGACTCTAAAATTCTGAAAATTGAAAAAATGCAATGTTTTGGTTTTTTCAATATATTGTTAATGCCCTTTCAATTTAAATGGACAGAAAAGCATATTATTTAAATATGTTAATTCAACACAAATACAAATAATGAACTCAATTGTATAAAATACACTTTTGTGAATAAATATTATAAATAGCAATCATAATTTTCAATGTTGGGTCAAGCATATATCTCTAGAGGGAGTGGGAAAACTTTTTATTAGGGTCCATTGTATTTGCTTTTTCTTAAGTAATATGTTTACAAATTAAAATTATAGAAATCATTCCAAATTGTATTATGGCAAGGGAGATAATTAAGAAATTTACAAAATTTAACTTCAACTCATTATTAACAACACATTTATCCCTATAAGGCACTAAAATTCTGAAAATTGAAAAAATGCGATGTTTTGATTTTTTTTAATATATTGTTAATGCCTTTTCATTTTAAATGAAGTGAAAAGCATAATATTTGAATATGTTAATTCAGCAAAAATACAAGTAAGGGACTCAATTGAATAAAAAACACTTTAGTGGATGAATATTACAAATTGGAATCCTAAACTTCGATGTTGGGTTATGCATATATCTCTACAGGGGAGTGGGAAAACTTCTTATTAGGGTCTGTTGTATTAGTTTTATTTTAAGTAAGATGTTTACAGAGTAAAATTATAGAAATCATTATAAATTGCATTATGACAAGGTAGGTAATTAAGAAATTTACAAAATTTAAATTCAACTCATTATTAACAACACATTTATCCCTATAAGACTCAAAAATTCTGAAATTGAAAAAATGCAATGTTTTGATTTTTTTAATATATTGTTAATGCCCTTTCATTTTAAATGGAGTAAAAAGCTTAATATTTGAATACATTAATTCAACAAAAATACATGGAATGGGCTGAATGGAATAAAAAGCACTTTAATGCATGAATATTACAAATTGGAATCCTAAATTTCAATGTGGGGTCATGCATTTGCCACTATAAGGGAGTGGGAAAACTTGTTATTAGGGTCTGTTGTATTTGCTTTTTCTTAAGTAAGATGTTTGAAGACTAAATTTATAGAAATGATTACAAATTGCATTGTGGCAAGCAAGATAATTAAGAAATTTACAACATTTAAATTCAACTAATTATTGACAACACATTTATCCTTATAAGACTTTAAAATTCTAAAAATTAAAAAAATGCAATGTTTTGCCTTTTTTAATATATTGTTAATGCCCTTTCATTTTAAATAGAGTGAAAAGAATAATATTTGAATATGTTAATTCAACAAAAGTGGACTCAATTGAATAAAAAACACTTTAGTGGAAGAATATTACAAATTGGAATCCTAAACTTCAATGTTGGGTCATGTATATATATCTATAAGGGAGTGGGAAAATTTCTTATTGGGGTTCATTATATTTGCTTTTTCTTAAGTAAGATACTTGCAGAATAAAATTATAGAAATCATTACAAATTGCATTGTGGCAAGGGTGATAATTAACAAATTTACAAAATTTAAATTCAACTCATTATTAACAACACATTTATCCCTATAAGACTCCAAAATTCTGAAATTGAAAAAATGCAATGTTTTGATGTTTTTAATATATTGTTAATGCCTTTTCATTTTAAATGAAGTGAAAAGCATAATATTTGAATATGTTAATTCAACAAAAATACAAGTAATGGACTCAATTCAAAAAAAGACACTTTTGTGGATGAATATTACCAATTGGAATCCTAAACTTCAATGTTGGGTCATGCATATATTTCTATAAGGGAGTAGGGAAAACTTCTTATTAGGGTCCGTTGTTTTTGTTTTTCTTAAGTAAGATGTTTGCAGAATAAAATTATAGAAATCATTACCAATTGCATTATGGCAAGGGTGATAATTAAGAAATTTACAACATCTAAATTCAACTTATTATTAACAACACATTTATCCCTATGAGACTCTAAAATTATGAAAATTGAAAAATTGCTATGTTTTGATTTTTTAATATATTGCTAATGCCCTTTCAATTTATATGGAGAGAAAAGCATATTATTTGAATATGTTAATTCAACATAAATACAAGTAATGAACTCAATTGTATAAAATACACTTTAGTGGATGAATATTATAAATAGCAATCATAATTTTCAATATTGGGTCAAGCATATATCTCTAGAGGGCAGTGGCATAACTTTATATTAGGGTCCATTGTATTTGCTTTTTCTTAAGTAAGATGTTTGTTGACTAAAATTATAGAAATGATTACAAATTGCATTGTGCCAATGGAGACAATTAAGCAATTTACAAAATTAAAATTCAACTGAATATTCTCAACGTATTTATCCCTATGAGACTATAAAATTCTGAAAATTGAAAAAATTCAATGTTTTGATTTTTTTAATATATTGTTAATGCCCTTTCAATTTAAATAAAGCGAAAAGCATAATATTTGAATATGTTAATTCAACCAAAATACAAGTAATTGGACTCAATTAAATAAAAAACATTTTGGTGGATGAATATTACCAATTGGAATCCTAAACCTCAATGTTAGGCCATGCATATATCTTATATAGGGGAGTGCGAAAAGATCTTATTAGGGTCCATTGTATTTGTTATATCTTAAGTAAGATGTTTGGAGACAAAAATTATAGAAATCAATACAAATTGCTTTGTGGCGGGGGACATAATTAAGAGATTTAGAAAATTTAAATTTAACTAATTATTAACAATACATTTATCCCTCTAAGACTCTAAAATTCTAAAAATTGAAAAAAATGCAAAGTTTTGATTCTTGAATATTTTATTAATGTCCTTACATTTTAAATAGAATGAAAAGCATAATATTTGAATATGTTAATTCAACAAAAATACAAGTAATGGACTCAATTGAATAAAAAACACTTTGGTGGATAAATATTATGAATTGGAATCCTAAATCTCAATTTTGGGTCATGCGTATATCTCTATATGGGAGAGGGAAAACTTCTTATTAGGGTCTAGTGTATTCACTTTTTGTTAAGTAAGATGTTTGTAGACTAAAATTATAGAAATCATTACAAATTGCATTGTGGTAAGTGAGATAATTAAGAAATTTAAAAAATTTAAATTCAACTGATTATTAAGAACACATTTATCCCTATAAGTCTCAAAAATGCTGAAAATTGAAAAAATGCAATGTTTTGATTTTTTAATATATTGTTAATGCCCTTTCATTTTAAATAGAGTGAAAAGTATAATATTTGAATATATTAATTCAACAAAAATACAAGTAATCGACTCAATTAAATAAAATACATTTTAAGGGAACAATATTACAAATTGTAATCCTAAACTTTAATGTTAGGTCACGCATATATCTCTATAGGGGAGTGGGAAAACTTTTTATTATGGGCCATTCTATTTTCTTTTTCTTAAAGTAAGATGTTTGTAGGCTAGAATTATAGAAATCATTACAAATTGCATTGTGGCAAAGGAGATAATTAAGAAATTTACAAAATTTAAATTTAAGTCATTATTAACATCACTTTTACCCCTATAAGGCTGTAAAATTATAAAAATTGAAAAAACACAATGTGTTGATATTTTAATATATTGTTAATGTCCTTTCATTTTAAATGGAGTGAAAAACGTAATATTTAAATATCTTAATTCAACAAAAATTCAAGTAATGACCTCAATTGTATAAAATACACTTTGTGTATAAATATTATAAATAGCAATGATAATTTTCAATGTTGGGTCAAGCATATTTCTCTATAGGGGAGTGGGAAAACTTCTTATTAGGGTCCATTGTAATTGTTTTTCCTTAAGTAAGATGTTTGCAGACTAAAATTACAAATTGCATTGTGCCAAGGTAGATAATTAAGAAATTTACAAAATTTAAATTCAACTCATTATTAACAACACATTTATCTCTATAAGACTCTAAAATTCTAAAAATTGAAAAAATGCAATGTTTTGACTTCTTTAATATATTGTTAATGCCCTTTCATTTTAAATGGAGTGAAAAGCATATTATTTGAATAAGTTAATTCAACAAAATACAAGTGATGGACTTAATTGAATAAAAAACACTTTAGTAGATGAATATTACAAATTGGAATCCTAAACTTCAATGTTGGGTCATGCATATATGTCTATAAGGGAGTGGGAAAACTTCTTATTAGGGTCCATTGTATATGCTTTTTCAATGTTGGGTCAATCATATATCTCTGAGGGGAGTGAGAAAACTGTTATTAGGGTCATTGTATTTGCCTTTCTTAACTAAGATGTTTGCAGACTAAAATTATAGAAATCATTACAAATTGCATTATGGCAAGGGAGATAATTACGAAATTTACAAAATTTACATTCAACTCATTATTGAAACACACATTTATCTCTATAAGACTCTAAAATTCTGAAAATTGAAAATATGCAATGTTTTGGTTCTTTTAATATATGTAAATACCCTTTCATTTTAAATGGAGGGGAAAGCATAATATTCGAATTATGCTAATTCAAAAAAAATACAAGTAATGGACTCAATTGAATTAAAAACACTTTAGTGGCATGAATATTACTAATTGGAATCCTAAACTTCAATGTTGGATGATGCATATATCTCTATAGGGGAGTGGGAAAACTTCTTATTGGGGTCTATTGTATATGTTTTTCTTCAGAAAGATGTTTGCAGATTAAAATGATAGGAAATCATACAAATTGGTTGTGGTTAGGGAGAATAATAAGAAATTTAAAACATTTAAATTCAACTGATTTTAACAACACATTTATCTTTATAAGATTCTAAAATTCTAAAATTGAATAAATGCAATGTTTGATTTTTAATATATTGTTAATGCCTCTGTCATTTTAAATGGAGTGAAAAGCATATATTTGAATAAATTAATTCAACAAGAAAAACAAGTGATGCACTTCAATTGAATAAAAAACACTTTCGTGGATGAATATTACAAATTGGAATCCTAAACTTCAATGTTGGGTCATGTATATATGTCTATAAGGGTGTGGGAAAACTTCTTATTAGGGTCCATTGTATTTGCTTTTTCTTAAGTAAGATGTCTAAAGACTAAAATTATAGAAATCTTTACAAATTACATTATGGCAAGGAAGATAATTGAGAAATTTACAAAATTTATTTTCAACTCATTATAACAACACAATTATCCCTATAAAACTCTAAGATTCTGAAAATTGAAAAAATGCAATGTTTTGAGTTTTTAAATATATTGTTAATGCCCTTTCATTTTAAATGGAGTGAAAAGCATATTATTTGAATAAGTTAATTCAACAAAATACAAGTGATGGACTCAATTGAATAAAAAACACTTTAGTGGATGAATATTACAAATGGAATCCTAAACTTCAATGTTGGGTCATGCATATATGTCTATAGGGGATAGAGAAAACTTCTTATTAGGGTCCATTGTATATGCTTTTTCAATGTTGGGTCAATCATATATCTCTTGAGGGAGTGAGAAAACTGCTTATTAGGGTCCATTGTATTTGCCTTTTCTTAACTAAGATGTTTGCAGACTAAAATTATAGAAATCATTACAAATTGCATTATGCAAGGGAGATAATTAAGAAATTTACAAAATTTACATTCAACTCATTATTGAACACACATTTATCTCTATAAGACTCTAAAATCTCTAAAATTGAAAATATGCAATGTTTTGGTTGTTTAATATATTGTAAATACCTTTCATTTTAAATGGAGGGAAAAGCATAATATTCAAATATGTTAATTCAACAAAAAATACAAGTAATGGACTCAATTGAATGAAAAACACTTTAGGGGATGAATATTACAAATTGGAATCCTAAACTTCAATGTTGGGTCATGCATATATGTCTATAAGGGAGTGGGAAATTTCTTATTAGGGTCCATTGTATATGCTTTCTCAATGTTGGGTTAATCATATATCTCTTGAGGGGAGTGAGAAAATTGTTATTAGGGTCCATTGTATTTGCCTTTTCTTAACTAAGATGTTTGCAGACTAAAATTATAGAAATCATTACAAATTGCATTATGGCAAGGGAGATAATTAAGAAATTTACAAAATTTATATTCAACTCATTATTAACACACATTTCTCTCTATAAGACTCTAAAATTCTGAAATTGAAAAAATGCAATGTTTTGGTTGTTTAATATATTGTAAATACCCTTTCATTTTAAATGGAGGAAAAGCATAATATTCAAATATGTTAATTCAACAAAAATACAAGTAATGGACTCAATTGAATGAAAAAACACTTTAATGGATGTATATACTAATTGGAATCCTAACTTCAATGTTGGATGATGCATATATCTCTATAGGGGAGNAAAATTGAAAAAAATGCAATGTTTTGATTTTAATATATTGTTAATGCCCTTTCATTTTAAATAGAGTGAAAAGCATGATATTTGAATATGTTAATTCAACAAAATACAAGTATATCGACTCAATTGAATAAAAAACACTTTAGTGGATGATGTTTACAATGTTTGCGACATGCATATATCTCTATAAGGGAGTGGGAAAACTTCTTATTAGGGTCCATTGTATTTGCTATTTCTTAAGTAAGATGTTTACAGACTAAAATTATAAAAATCATTGCAAATTGCATGATGACAAGGTAGATAATTAAGAAATTTACAAAATTAATTCAACTCATTATTAACAACACATTTATCCCTATAAGACTCTAAAATTCTGAAAATTGAAAAAATGCAATGTTTTGATTTTTTAATATATTGTTAATGCCCTTCATTTTAAACGGAGTGAAAAGCATAGTATTTGAATACATTAATTCAACAAAAATACAAGTGATGGACTTAATTGAATAAAAAACACTTTAGTCGATGAATATTTACAAATTGGAATCCTAAACTTCAATGTTGGGCCATGCATATATCTCTATAGGGGAGTGCGAAAACTTCTTATTAGGGTCTGTGTATTTGCTTTTTCTTAAGTAACATGTTGTTGACTAAATTATAGAAATCATTGCAAGTTGCATGATGCAAGGTAGATAATTAGGAAATTTACAAAATTTAAATTCAACTCATTATTAACAACACATTTATCCCTATAAGACTCTAAAATTCTGAAAATTGAAAAAATGCAATGTTTTGATTTTTTAATATATTGTTAATGCCCTTTCATTTTAAACGGAGTGAAAAGCATAGTATTTGAATACATTAATTCAACAAAAATACAAGTGATGGATTTAATTGAATAAAAAACACTTTTGTCGATGAATATTACAAATTGGAATCCTAAACTTCAATGTTGGGCCACACATATATCTCTATAGGGAGTGGGAAAACTTCTTATTAGGGTCCGTTGTATTTGCTTTTCCTTAAGTAACATGTTTGTTGACTAAAATTATAAAAATCATTACAAATTGCATGATGACAAGGGAGACAATTAAGAAATTTACAAAATATATATTTAACTCATTATTAACAACACATTTATCCCTATATGACTCTAAAATTCTGAAAATTGAACAAATGCAACGTTTTGATTTTTTAATATATTGTTAATGCCCTTTCATTTTAAACGGAGTGAAAAGCATAGTATTTGAATACAATTAATTCAACAAAAATACAAGTGATAGACTTAATTGAATAAAAAACACTTTAATCGATGAATATTACAAATTAGAATCCTAAACTTCAATGTTGGGCCATGCATATATCTCTATAGGGGAGTGCGAAAACTTCTTATTAGGGTCCGTTGTATTTGCTTTTTCTTAAATAACATGTTTGTTGACCAAAATTATAGAAATCATTGCAAGTTGCATGATGGCAAGGTAGATAATTAGGAAATTTACAAAATTTAAATTCAACTCATTATTAACAACACATTTATCCCTATAAGACTCTAAAATTCTGAAAATTGAAAAAATGCAATGTTTTGAATTTTTAATATATTGTTAATGCCCTTTCATTTGAAACGGAGTGAAAAGCATAGTATTTGAATACATTCATTCAACAAAAATACAAGTGATGGACTTAATTGAATAAAAAACACTTTAGTCGATGAATATTACAAATTGGAATCCTAAACTTCAATGTTGGGCCATGCATATATCTCTATAGGGGAGTGCGAGAACTTCTTATTAGGGTCCGTTGTATTTGCTTTTTCTTAAGTAACATGTTTGTTGACTAAAATTATAGAAATCATTGCAAGTTGCATGATGGCAAGGTAGATAATTAGGAAATTTACAAAATTTAAATTCAACTCATTATTAACAACACATTTATCCCTATAAGACTCTAAAATTCTGAAAATTGAAAAAATGCAATATTTTGATTTTTTAATATATTGTTAATGCCCTTTCATTTTAACGGAGTGAAAAGCATAGTATTTGAATACATTAATTCAACAAAAATACAAGTGATGGACTTAATTGAATAAAAAACACTTTAGTTGAGGAATATTACAAATTGGAATCCTAAACTTTAATGTTGGGCCATGCATATATCTCTATAGGGGAGTGTAAAAGCTTCTTATTAGGGTCCGTTGTATTTGCTTTTTCTTAAGTAACATGTTTGTTGACTAAAATTATGAAATGATTGCAAGTTGCATTATGGCAAGGTAGATAATTAGGAAATTTACAAAATTTAAATTCAACTCATTATTAACAACACATTTATCCCTATAAGACTCTAAAATTCTGAAAATTGAAACAATGCAATGTTTTGATTTTTTAATATATTGTTAATGCCCTTTCATTTTCAATGGAGTGAGAAGCTTAATATTTGAAAATGTTAATTCAACAAAAATACATGGACTGGGCTGAATAGAATGAAAAACACTTTAGTGCATGAATATTACAAATTGGAATCCTACATTTCAATATTGGGTCAGGGATATATCTCTATAGGGGGGTGGGAAAACTTCTTATTAGGGTCCATTGTATTTGCTTTTTCTTAAGTAAGTTGTTTGCAGACTAAAATTATAGAAATCATTAGAAATTGCATTGTGGCAAGGGAGATAATTAAGAAATTTACAAAATTTAACTTTAAGTCATCATTAGCAACACATTTATCCTTATAAGGCTCTAAAATTCTAAAATTTGAAAAAATACAATGTTTTGATTGGTTAATATATTGTTAATTCCATTTCATTTTAAATCGAGTGAAGAGCATAATATTTGAATACATTAATTCAACAAAAATACATGTGATGCACTCAATTGAATGTAAAACACTCTAGTCGATAAATATTACAAATTTGGATCCTAAACTTCAATGTTGGGTCATACATATATCTCTATAGGTGTGTGGGAAAACTTTTTATTAGGGTTCGTTGTATTTGCTTTTTCTTAAGTAAGATGTTTGCAGAATAAAATTATAGAAATCATTACAAATTGCATTGTGGCAAGGGAGATAATTAAGAAATTTACAACATTTAAATTCAACTAATTATTGACAACACATTTATCCCTATAAGACTCTTAAATTCTGAAAATTCAAAAAAATTCGATGTTTTGATTTTTTAATATATTGTTAATGCCATTCATTTTAAATGGAGTGAAAAGCGTAGTATTTGAATACATTAATTTAACAAAAATACAAGTGATGGATTTAATTGAATAAAAAACACTTTAGTTGATGAATATTACAAATTGGAATCCTAAACTTCAATGTTGGAACATGCATATATCTCTATAGGGGAGTGCGAAAACTTCTTATTAGGGTCCGTTGTATTTGCTTTTTCTTAAGTAAGATGTCTGAAGACTAAAATTATAAAAATCATTACAAATTGCATTGTCGCGAGGGAGATAATTAAGAAATTTACAAAATTTAAATTCAAGTCATTATTAACAACACATTTATCCCTATAAGACACTAAAATTCTAAAAATTGAAAAAATGCAATGTTTTCATTTTTTAATATATTGTTAATGCCCTTTCATTTTAAATAGAGTGAAAAGCCTAATATCTGAATATGTTAATTAAGCAAAAGTACAAGTAATGGACTTAATTGTATAAAATATACTTTGAGGATAAATATTATAAATAGCAATGACAATTTTCAATGTTGGGTCAAGCATATATCTCTAAAGGGGAGTGGGAAATCTTCTTATTGGGGTGTATTGTATTTATTTTTTCGTAAGTAAGATGTTTGGAGACTAAAATTATAGAAATCATTACACATTACATTGTGCCAAGCCAGATAATTAAAAAATTTACAAAATTAAAATTCAACTCATTATTAACCAGACATTTATCTCTATAAGACTATAAAATTATGAAAATTGAAAAAATACAATATTTTGATTTTTTAATATACTGTTAATGTCCTTTCATTTTAAATGGAGTGAAAAATATAATATTTGAAAATCTGATTTCAACAAAAATACAAGTAATGAACTCAATTGTATAAAATGAACTTTTGTGTATAAATATTATAAATAGCAATCATAATTTTCAATGTTGGGTTAAGCATATTTCTCTTTAGGGGAGTGGGAAAACTTCTTATTAGGGTCCGTTGTATTTGCTTCTTCTTAAGTAAGATGTTTACAGACTAAAATTATAGAAATCATTACAAATTGCATTGTCGCAATGTAGATAATTAAGAAATTTACAAAATTTAAATTCAAGTCATTATTAACAACACATTTATCCCTATATGACTCTAAAATTCTAAAAATTAAAAAATTGCAATGTTTTGATTTTTTAATATATTGTTAATGCCCTTTCATTTTAAATGGAGTGAACAGCATAATATCTAAATATGTTAATTCAACAAAAGTACAAGTAATGGACTCAATTGAGTAAAAAACACTTTAGTGGATGAATATTACAAATTGTAATCCTTAACTTCAATGTTAGGTCACGCATATATCTCTATAGGGGAGTGGGAAAACTTCTTATTAGGGTTCATTGTATTTGCTTTTTCTTAAGTAAGATGTCTAAAGACTAAAATTATAGAAATTATTACAAATTGCATTATGGCTAGGGAGATAATTAAGAAATTTACAAAATTTATATTCAACTCATTATTAACAACACATTTATCCCTATAAGACATTAAAATTTTGAAAATGGAAAAAATGCAATGTTTTGACTTTTTTAATATTTTGTTAATGCCCTTTCATTTTAAATGGAGTGAAAAGCATATTATTTGAATAAATTAATTCAACAAAATACAAGTGATGGACTCAATTGAATAAAAAATACTTTAGTGGATGAATATTACAAATTGGAATCCTAAACTTCAATGTTGGGTCATGCATATATGTCTATAAGGGAGTGGGAAAACTTCTTATTAGGGTCCATTGTATTTGCTTTTTCTTATGTAAGATGTCTGAAGACTAAAATTATAAAAATCATTACAAATTGCATTATGGCAAGGGAGATAATTAAGAAATTTACAAAATATATATTCCACTTATTATTAACAACATATTTATCCCTATAAGATTCTAAAATTCTAAAAATTGAAAAAATGCAATGTTTTGACTTTTTTAATATATTATTAATGCCCTTTCATTTTAAATGGAATGAAAAGCATATTATTTGAATACGTTAATTCAACAAAAATACTAGTGATGTACTCAACTGAATAAAAAATACTTTAGTGGATGAATATTACAAATTGGAATCCTAAACTTCAATGTTGGGTTATTTGAATACGTTAATTCAACAAAAGCATAATACTTGAATACGTTAATTCAACAAAAATACAAGTAATGGAGTCCATTGAATAAAAAACACTTTAGTGGATGAATATTACAAATTGGAATCCTAAACTTTAATGTTGGGTTATGCATATATCTTTAGAAAGGAGTGGGAAAACTTCTTATTAGGGTCTATTGTATTGGATCTTTCTTAAGTAGGATGTTTGCAAACTAAAATTATAGAAATGAATACAAATTGCATTGTGGCAAGGGAGATAATTGGGAAATTTACAAAATTTTAATTCAACTCATTATTAACAACACATTTATCCCTATAAGACTCTAAAATTCTGATAATTGAAAAAATACAATGTTTTGATTTTTTAATATATTGTTAATGCCCTTTCATTTTAAATGGAGTGAAAAGCATAATATTTGAATATGTTAATTCAACAAAAATACAAGCAATGAACTCAATTGTAAAAAATACACTTTTGTAGATAAAGATTATAAATTGCAATCATAATTTTCAATGTTGGCTCAAGCATATATCTCTATAGGGGAGTGGGAAATCTTCTTATTAGGACCCATTGTATTTTCTTTTCCTTAAGTAAGATGTTTGTAGACTAAAATTATAGAAATCAATACAAATTGTATTATGGCAAAAGAGATAATTAAGAAATTTACAAAATTTAAATTTAACTCATTCTTGACATCACATTTATCTCTATAAGACAGTAAAATTATGAAAATTGAAAAAATACAATATTTCGATTTTTTAATATAGTGTTAATGTCCTTCCATTTTTAATGAAGTGAAAAATATAATATTTGAATATCTTAATTGAACAAAAATACAAGTAATGAACACAATAGTCTAAAATACACTTTTATGTATAAATATTATAAATAGCAATCATAATTTTCAATGTTGGGTCAAGCATATATCTTTATAGGGGAGTGGGAAAACTTCTTATTAGGGTCCATTGTATTTGCTTTTCCTTAAGTAAGAAATTTGCAGACTAAAATTAGAGAAATCATTACAAATTGCATTGCGGCTAGGGAGATAATTAAGAAATTTACAACATTTAAATTTAACTGATTATTAACAACACATTTATGCTTATAAAAGTCTAAAATTCTAAAAATTGAAAAAATACAATGTTTTGATTTTTTAATATATTGTTAATGCCCTGTCATTTTAAATGGAGTGTAAACCATATTATTTGAATACGTTAATTCAACAAAAATACAAGTGATCGGCTCAATTGAATAAAAGACACTTTAGTGGATGAATATTACAAATTGGAATCCTAAACTTCAATGTTGGGTTATGCATATATTTCTATAGGGGAGTGGGAAAACTTCCTATTATGGTCCTTTGTATTCGCTTTTTCTTAAGTTAGATGTTTGTAGACTAAAATTATAGAAATCATTACAAATTGCTTTGTGGCAAGGGAGATAATTAAAAAAATTTACAAAATTTAAATTCACAGATTATTAACAACACATTTATCCCTATAAGACTCTAAGATTCTCAAAATTGAAAAAATGCAATCTTTTGGTTGTTTAATATATTGTTAATTACCTTTCATTTTAAATGGAGTGAAAAGCATAATATTTGAATATGTTAATTCAAAAAAAAAAATACAAGTAATGGACTCAATTCAATAAAAAACACATTGGTGGATGAATATTACGAATTGGAATCCTAAACCTCAATGTTGGGTCATGCATATATCTTTATAGGGGAGTGGGAAAACTTCTTGAAAGGGTGCATTGTCTTTGCTTTTTCTTAAATAAGATGTCTAAAGACTAAAATTATAGAAATCATTACAAATTGCATTATGGCATGAGAGATAATTAAGAAATTTACAAAATTTATATTCAATTCATTATTAAGAACACATTTATCCCTATAAGACTCTAAAATTTTGAAAATTGAAAAAATGCAAGGTTTTGATTTTTTAATATATTGTTAATGCCCTTTCATTTTAAATGGAGTGAAAAGAATATTGTTTGAATATGTTAATTCAACACAAATACAAGTAATGAACTCAATTGTATAAAATACACTTTTGTGGATAAATATTATAAATAGCAATCATAATTTTTAATGTTGTGTCAAGCATATATCCCTAGAGGGGAGTGGAAAAACTTCTTATTAGGGTCCACTGTTTTTGCTTTTTCTTCAATAAGAAATCATTGCAAATTGCATTATGGCAAGGGAGATAATTAAAAAAATTGCAAAATTTAACTTCAACTCATTATTAACAACACATTTATCCCCATAAGGCTCTAAAATTCTAAAAATTGAAAAAATGCAACGTTTTGAATTCTTTAATATATTGTTAAAGCCCTTTCATTTTAAATGGAGTGAGGAGCATAATATTTGAATACGTTAATTCAACAAAAATACAAGTGATGGACTCAATTGAATAAAAAACAATTTAGTGGATGAATATTACAAATTGGAATCCTAAACTTCAAAGTTGGGTCATGCATATATCTCTATAGAGGTGTGCGAAAACTTCTTATTAGGGTCCGTTGTATTTGCCTTTTCTTAAGTAAGATGTTTGTAGACTAAAATTATAGAAATCAATATAAATGGCATTGTGGTAAGGGAGATAATTGAGAAATTACAAAATTTAAATTCAACTCATTATTAACAACACATTTATCCCTATAAGACTCTAAAATTATGAAATTGAAAAATGCATTATTTTGATTTTTTAATATAATGTTAATGCCCTTTCATTTTAAATGTTGTGAAAAGCATATTATTTAAATATGTTAATTCAACAAAAATACAAGTAATGGACTCAATTGAATAAAAAGCACTTTAATGTATGAATATTACAAATTTGAATCCTAAATTTCAATGTTGGGTCATGCATATATCTCTATGAGGGTGTAGGAAAACTTCTTATTAGGGTCCGTTGTATTTGCTTTTTCTTAAGTAAGATGTCTGAAGACTAAAATTATAAAAATCATTACAAATTGCATTATGGCAAGGGAGATAATTAAGAAATTTACAAAATATATATTCAATTCATTATTAACAACACATTTATCCTTATAAGACTCTAAAATTATGAAAATTGAAAAAATACAATGTTTTGATTTTTTAATATATTGTTAGTGTCCTTTCATTTTAAATGGAGTGAAAAGCACATGATTTGTATATGTTAATTCAATTAAAATACAAGGAATGGAGTCAATTGTATAAAATACACTTTTGTGAGAAAATATTATAAATTGCAATCACAATTTTCAATGTTCGGTCAAGCATATATCTCTAGAGGGGAGTGGGAAAACTTGTTATTAGGGTCCATTGTATTTACTTTTTCTTAAGAAAGATGTTTACAGACTAAAATTATAGAAATCATTACAAATTGCATTGTGGCAAGGGAGATAATTAAGAAATTTACAAAATTCAAATTCAACTAATTATTAACAACAAATTTATCCCTATAAGACTTTAAAATTATGAAAATAGAAAAAATGCAATGTTTTGATTTTTTAATATATTGTTAATGCCCTTTCATTTTAAATGGTGTGAAAAACATATTATTTGAATATGTTAATTTACTAAAAATACAAGTAATGAACTCAATAATATAAAATACAATTTTGTGGATAAATATTATAAATAGAAATGATAATATTCAATATTCTGTCAAGGATATATCTCTAAAGGGGAGTGGGAAAACTTCTTATTATGGTCCTTTGTATTTGCTTTTTCTTAAGTAAGATGTTTGCAGACTAAAATTATAGAAATTAATACAAATTGCATTGTGGCAAAGGAAATAATTAAGAAATTTACAAAATTTAAATTTAACTCATTATTAACATTACATTTATCCCTATAAGACTGTAAAATTACGAAAATTAAAAAAATGCAATGTTTTGATTTTTTAATATATTGTTAATGACCTTTCATTTTAAATGGAGTGAAAAATATAATATTTGAATATCTTAATTCAACAAAAATACAAGTAATGTACTCAATTGTATACAATACACTTTTGTGTATAAATGTTATAAATAGCAATCATAATTTTTAATGTTGGTCAAACATATATCTCTATAGGGGAATGAGAAAACTTCTTATTATGGTTCGTTGTATTTGCTTTTCTTTAAGTAAGATGTTTGCAGACTAAAATTATAGAAATTATTACAAATTGCATTGTGGCAAGGTAGATAATTAAGAAATTTACAAAATTTAAATTCAAATCATTATTAACAACACATTTAGCCCTATATGACTCTAAAATTCTAAAAATTGAAAAAATGCAATGTTTTGATTTTTTAATTTATTGTTAATGCCCTTTCATTTTAAATGGAGTGAAAAATATAATATCTGAATATGTTAATTCAACAAAAGTACAAGTAATGGACTCAATTGAATAAAAAATAATTTAGTGGATGAATATTACAAATTGGAATCCTAAACTTCAATGTTGGGTCATGCATATATCTTTATAAGAGAGTGGGAAAACTTCTTATTGGAGTTCATTGTATGTGCTTTTTCTTAAGTAAGATGTTTGCAAACTAAAATTATAGAAATTATTATGAATTGCATTGTGACAAGGTAGATAATTAAGAATTTTACAAAATTTAAATTTAACTCATTATTAACATTATATTTATCCCTATAAGACTGTAAAATTATGAAAATTGAAAAAAATACAATGTTTTGATTTTTTAATATATTGTTAATGTCCTTTTATTTCAAATGGAGTGAAAAATATAATATTTGAATATCTTAATTCAACAAACATACAAGTAATGAACTTAATTGTATAAAATACACTTTTGTGTATAAATGTTATAAATAGCAATCATAATTTTCAATGTTGAGTTAAGCATATTGTTGTTCCCACAGCCTTGTATGGGTTGTAATTGTTGTCAACTAGGGTTAAGTGTGCAAGAGAGTAAAGTCATATGGAAGAGCAGTAAAGTCACATGGAAGGGCAAGAAAGTAAATCTGCCGCGTAAGGGCAAGAACGTAAATCCGCCATGTAAGCCCTATTAGGGTTTTATGGAAGAGAGTATATAAAGGCCTTGGAAGACAAAACTAGGGCAGAGGGCCAACACAATTGAATAAACAGCAACCCTACAGCAACCGGCCAAAAGGAAGAGAGAGCAGAACGGCAAGAGATCAGAAACAATACCACCAGGAGAGCAAACCAGAAACGTCACCACCGGGAGAGCAAACCAGAACGTGCAACCTCCTGCAAGCAAACCAGAAACGCCTCCTGCAAGCAAACCAGAAACACGTCCTGCAAGCAAACCAGAAACACGTCCTGCAAGCAAACCAGAAACACATCCTGCAGGCAAACCAGAAACGCCTCCTGCAAGCAAACCAGAAACACATCCTGCAACCAAACCAGAAACGCACAACCAGCAAGAGGAGAAATAAGAAACAGACCACCCGGAAGAGAAGACAGCAGACCTGGTATCTGTGAGACCACCCGGAAGAGAAGACAACAGACTAGAAGCGTGAGGCAGGCCGAGAGACGTGAACCAGAAAAACCAGTAGTGTGAGGCAGGCCAAGAGACGTGAAACAGCAGACCAGGAGCGTGAGACCAGAACATGCAACGGCGTGACTGATCAGAAGCGTGGGGCAGGCCGTGAGACGTGAAACGGCAGACCAGAAGCTTGAGTGCAAGCTGTGAAACCGTGAGACGGTGAAAGCAGGAGCTGTGTGAGACAACCTAGAGAAGGAATTTGGCGAAGCATCGGAAAGAACTCAACGTATTTCTAGATTTCTTCAAGAGAGGTTAGAGAGCGTTGCGGTGAACTTCTAAGCGGCAGTGGAGCAGCCTTTCAATTCAACAGAGGCAAGACAAGCTAGAAGAAGGGTAGACACAGTAAGTGACACTCTTTGTATTGTACTTGCTTAGTAATTGCAATAGTGAAAGGAGCAGAAGATTAAGACATCCATTGTAACTAGAATTCTCAAGTATAGTGGATAGTCTCGGTAAGGGAGAGTCCCTACCACCGTGGATGTACGTCACGTTGACGGAACCACGTAAATCTCGTGTGTCCTTAATTTGCTTTACGTTCTGTGTTTTGAATTGAGTTGTGAACGCAGCTAAAGTATCAGCCAACCCATAACCTAACGAAGACCTAAACAAGAACATCCGAATTGTCTATTAGGCAAGGTGTCTGAAAGGTGACTTTGGGGACTATTGTGATTAGTAGGTAGCAATAGATCTACCTTAGTCGAATCTGAGAAAGAGTTCGCTTTTAAGAAGAGATTGAAGTTGTTCACTTTCCTGCGAATTGTGAATTGTGGTGATACTGATTCACCCCCCCTCTCAGTATCACAAACTAGTAGATCCTAGGGTGAAGTTGGGAACTTCAATTGGTATCAGAGCACAGGTTCACCAGGATAAAGCTTAACAGCTTGGTGTACTAGTTTGAAGAGCTCCAGAAGTTTTAACTTGTTTAGCATACTGAGAAATGGACGCCGGTACCAACACCAGCACTACTTACAGCAAGAAGGTTCCAATCTTCAACGGAACCAACTACCATATGTGGAGAGCGAGAATGCAGGTGGTATTTGCAACCATGGGCATGAACGTGGTGAAATCTGTACAGGAGGGTTTTGAGCCTCCACAAGAAGGTAAAGATCCAACCCCAGAGGAATTAAGACAGTTTGAGATAAATGGGAAGGCCTCAAATGTCATCATTTCAGCATTGACAGATGCTGAATATGCTAAAGTTATGGACTGCAAATCTGCCAAGGAGATATGGGACAGATTGCAGAAAGTCTATGAAGGTGATGGCAGAATGAAGGAGGCCAAGCTTCAAGTTTTCAAGGAGAGATATGAATCTCTCAGAATGCAGAAAAATGAGACAGTCCAAGAGTTCTTCACCAGGGTTATTGATGCTCTAAACGATCTTAGAAGTCATGGGAAGAACAAGAAGGACTCATCTATTGTGAAGAAAATTCTGAGAATTCTGCCTAAGAGGTTTGCCTCAAAGGTGGCAGCCATAGAGGAGAGTAGAGATCTCAATTCCATGTCTCTGCATGATCTCCAATGCAATCTCATTGCATATGAGATGAGAATAAAGTCAACTGAGAGCTCCTCAACGTCAAAGGTATCAAAGGAGGCAGCTTTCAAAGCTATGAAACACTTGAAGATAAAAGAAGAGGAAGAATCATCCAGCGAGGATGATGATGATGATGAGGAAGAAAGTGAAGGTGAAGTGTTGGCATACTTCACAAGGAAATTCAAAAGGGGGTCTAAGAAGGGAAAAGGACAGTTGTCCTTGAGATGTTATCGTTGTGGACAGACTGGACACTTTGCTTCTCAGTGCAAAGTGAAACTTGATGATGAAGATGAGGATGGTGATGATGAGCAGAATTCAAAATGGAGAAGACCATCATTCAAGTCAAGGAAGTCCAGCAAGAAGACTGCTAGCCCACAGAAGAAGAAGAGAGGCTCATTCAAGAGTTATGTGAGCCAGACAAAAGAAGCCGATGAGGAGGAAGATGTAGACTCATCAGATGAGCATGCCTTTATGGCATCAACTCAAGGTGGTAGTTCAACCTCTGAAGAGGAAGAGGAGGTTGATGAAGAAGAACCAGATTTTGAAGCTGAGTTGGAAGCAGCTTCAAAGGAGATAATCAGAAGGGGCAGAACCATAAGAAGGTTAGAGGCCCACATAAAACAAGTTGAAGCAAAGTCTGAGGAAGCTGAAAGTCAAAAGAATGAAATAAGGGCTGAACATATTGACTTGAAGAGAAGATTTGAAGAACATATCAAAATATGTGAAGACCTTACTATGGAGCTTGGCTCAAGGACTTCAACAATTGAAGAAATGGAGATAGAGTTGCTGAGACTTCAGCAACAACTCAAAAGGAGTGAAGAGAACGTGCAGAAGCTTGAAATGATAGGAGAAACAAGTTCTGCAAGAGAAAAGAAGAATGAAGAGAAAGTGCAGCAATCTGAGGCTGCATTGCCTAAAGATAATAAGAATGTGCCACAGAAGTTGAAAGAGAAGGTTGTGACTCAGGAGAAGATAGCTGAGAATAAAGAGGATTTGAAGAAGCAACCTAGGGTGGCAAACAAAAATGAAGAAAAGAAGATCAGCCAGCAAAGGGCTATGGCTGAACAGAAGAAGGAGAAAAAGGTAGCTGAAATGAAAGCCACACAAGCAAAGAAGCCAGCCACGTTGCCTACACAGCAAGTAATGAACAAAAGAAAACAAGCTGTGATTAGACCCAAGAAGAGGCAGTTTCAAGGTCACTGTCTTTATTGTGGAGTTTGGGGTCATAAGGCAAGTAACTGCTGGTGGAGAAGGCCAGTATATGTCTCCAACTTGAGAAGATATGATGCTGTATACAGGGGGAGACAATACAAAATTCAGAGGAGAACACCTGTCGTGAGTTCTTGCACATACTGTAAAAAGCAAGGACACACTGACAAGGATTGTTGGTGGAAGCCCAAACCAGTGGTTTCAAAGAACAAGTTTGCTATATTGGGAGACTTGGAACAGTGTGAAAGGTGTGGGCAGGATGACCATAATGCCAAGAGATGCATGACACTTCTCCCTGAGCAAGAGAAGGCACTCAATGGCATAGTGAAAACAAGCGGTGTAGTCAAAGCTGAGAAAAAGGAGAAAGCTATCTTCCAGCCAATTCAAAAGAAGGAATATAAAGCTAAAAGGGAGGTGGCTAATATAGCTGAAATTGCACTCAAAGCTGACTACAAGGATAAGCAGTGGATCCTTGACAGTGGATGCACTTCACACATGACGGGAGACAAGAGTAAATTGTCAAAGCTAAACAAGTCAAGAGAAGGCAGAGTCAAGTTTGGCAATGATGATTCACTCAACATCAGTGGTCAAGGGTCAGTAAATATTGGAAAAGGAAAGTTGAAAGATGTTCTGCATGTTGAAGGACTCAGATATAATCTAGCATCTGTCAGCCAACTATGCAATGAAGACCATAAAGTGATATTCACAAAAACAGGTTGCCAAGTAAAGAGTAAAGAAGGCAATACTATTGTAGCCGGGAAGAGAATGGCTGGAAATTTGTATGTAATTGATGAAGAAAGAGATCCTCTTGCAACTAAGATTGTGCAAGAAAGAAAGACAAAGAAAATGTGGACCAGTGCTCATCAAGAAAATCAGATCATAGGTGACCCATCAGCAGGAGTTACAACAAGAAGAAGAATTGTGGGAGCTACTACTTTACTCTCACAAGTTGAACCTAAATCTGTTGAAGAGGCTACACAAGATCTAACTAAATCTCTGTCCACAGAGCTATTTGAAAAGCACAGAATGAGTCTCTCTGTGCAAATGCCTCCTCAAGCCTGAAAATCAGGTGAATCTTCCATCTCTACTTTGCGAGTTTTTCAGATTTGTAATTAGTTGGCAAAGGGGGAGAGAAGTAACAGTGCAGGGGGAGCTGTTAAGGAAGGGGGAGTGCATATTTAGGGGGAGTTGTAATCCATCTGCTTCTGGATTGTTACTCCAAGAAGATTATGAAAGACTGCTGCATAATGGCTTTTGTTATGAATGTTGCCAACAATTACAAAGGGGGAGATTGTTGTTCCCACAGCCTTGTATGGGTTGTAATTGTTGTCAACTAGGGTTAAGTGTGCAAGAGAGTAAAGTCATATGGAAGAGCAGTAAAGTCACATGGAAGGGCAAGAAAGTAAATCTGCCGCGTAAGGGCAAGAACGTAAATCCGCCATGTAAGCCCTATTAGGGTTTTATGGAAGAGAGTATATAAAGGCCTTGGAAGACAAAACTAGGGCAGAGGGCCAACACAATTGAATAAACAGCAACCCTACAGCAACCGGCCAAAAGGAAGAGAGAGCAGAACGGCAAGAGATCAGAAACAATACCACCAGGAGAGCAAACCAGAAACGTCACCACCGGGAGAGCAAACCAGAACGTGCAACCTCCTGCAAGCAAACCAGAAACGCCTCCTGCAAGCAAACCAGAAACACGTCCTGCAAGCAAACCAGAAACACGTCCTGCAAGCAAACCAGAAACACATCCTGCAGGCAAACCAGAAACGCCTCCTGCAAGCAAACCAGAAACACATCCTGCAACCAAACCAGAAACGCACAACCAGCAAGAGGAGAAATAAGAAACAGACCACCCGGAAGAGAAGACAGCAGACCTGGTATCCGTGAGACCACCCGGAAGAGAAGACAACAGACTAGAAGCGTGAGGCAGGCCGAGAGACGTGAACCAGAAAAACCAGTAGTGTGAGGCAGGCCAAGAGACGTGAAACAGCAGACCAGGAGCGTGAGACCAGAACATGCAACGGCGTGACTGATCAGAAGCGTGGGGCAGGCCGTGAGACGTGAAACGGCAGACCAGAAGCTTGAGTGCAAGCTGTGAAACCGTGAGACGGTGAAAGCAGGAGCTGTGTGAGACAACCTAGAGAAGGAATTTGGCGAAGCATCGGAAAGAACTCAACGTATTTCTAGATTTCTTCAAGAGAGGTTAGAGAGCGTTGCGGTGAACTTCTAAGCGGCAGTGGAGCAGCCTTTCAATTCAACAGAGGCAAGACAAGCTAGAAGAAGGGTAGACACAGTAAGTGACACTCTTTGTATTGTACTTGCTTAGTAATTGCAATAGTGAAAGGAGCAGAAGATTAAGACATCCATTGTAACTAGAATTCTCAAGTATAGTGGATAGTCTCGGTAAGGGAGAGTCCCTACCACCGTGGATGTACGTCACGTTGACGGAACCACGTAAATCTCGTGTGTCCTTAATTTGCTTTACGTTCTGTGTTTTGAATTGAGTTGTGAACGCAGCTAAAGTATCAGCCAACCCATAACCTAACGAAGACCTAAACAAGAACATCCGAATTGTCTATTAGGCAAGGTGTCTGAAAGGTGACTTTGGGGACTATTGTGATTAGTAGGTAGCAATAGATCTACCTTAGTCGAATCTGAGAAAGAGTTCGCTTTTAAGAAGAGATTGAAGTTGTTCACTTTCCTGCGAATTGTGAATTGTGGTGATACTGATTCACCCCCCCTCTCAGTATCACAAACTAGTAGATCCTAGGGTGAAGTTGGGAACTTCACATATATATCTAGAGGGGAGTGGGAAAACTTCTTATTATGGTCCCTTGTATTTGCTTTTTCTTAAGTAAGATGTTTGCAGACTAAAATTATAGAAATCATTACGAATTGCATTGTGGCAAGGAAGAAAATTAAGAAATTTAGAAAATTTAAATTTAACTCATTATTAACATCACATTTATCCCTATAAGACTGTAAAATTGTGAAAATTGAAAAAATACAATGTTTTGATTTTTTAAAATATTGTTAATGTCCTTCCATTTTAAAAGGAGTGAAAAACACAATATTTGAATATCTTAATTCAACAAAAATACAAGTAATGAACTTAATTGTATAAAATACACTTTTGTGGATAAATATTATAAATAGCAAACACAATTTTTAAAATTGGCTTATGCATATATCTCTAGAGGGGAGTGGGAAAACTTCTTATTATGGTCCCTTGTATTTGCTTTTTCTTAAGTAAGATGTTTGCAGACTAAAATTATAGAAATCATTACGAATTGCATTGTGGCAAGGGAGAAAATTAAGAAATTTAGAAAATTTAAATTTAACTCATTATTAACATCACATTTATCCCTATAAGATTGTAAAATTGTGAAAATTGAAAAAATACAATGTTTTGATTTTTTAAAATATTGTTAATGTCCTTCCATTTTAAAAGGAGTGAAAAACACAATATTTGAATATCTTAATTCAACAAAAATACAAGTAATGAACTTAATTGTATAAAATACACTTTTGTGGATAAATATTATAAATAGCAAACACAATTTTTAAAGTTGGCTTATGCATATATCTCTAGAGGGGAGTGGGAAAACTTCTTATTATGGTCCCTTGTATTTGCTTTTTCTTAAGTAAGATGTTTGCAGACTAAAATTATAGAAATCATTACGAATTGCATTATGGCAAGGGAGATAATTAAGAAATTTACAAAATTTAAATTCAACTCATTATTAACAACACATTTATCCCTATAAGGCTCTAAAATTCTGAAAATTGAAAAAATGCAATGTTTTGACTTTTAATATATTGTTAATGCCCTTTCATTTTAAATGTAGTGAACAACATAATATCTAAATATGTTAATTCAACAAAAGTACAAGTAATGGACTCAATTGAATAGAAAACACTTTAGTAGATAAATATTATAAATTGGAATCTTAAACTTCAATGTTGGGTCATGCATATATCTCTATAGGGGAGTGGGAAAACTTCTTATTGGGGTCCACTGTATTTGCTTTTTCTTAAGTAAGATGTTTGAAGACTAAAATTGCAGAAATTATTACGAATTGCATTATGGCAAGGGAGATAATTAAGAAATCTACAAAATTTAAATTCAAGTCATTATTAACAACACATTTATCCCTATAAGACTCCAAAATTCTGAAAATTGAAAAAATGCAATGTTTTGATTTTTTAAAATATTGTTAATGTCCTTTCATTTTAAATGGAGTGAAAAACATAATATTTGAATATCTTAATTCAACAAAAATGCAAGTAATGAACTCAATTGTATAAAATACGCTTTTGTGGATAAATATTATAAATAGCAAACACAATTTTTAATGTTGGCTTAAGCATATATATCTAGAGGGGAGTGGGAAAACTTCTTATTATGGTCCATTGGATTTGCTTTTTCTTAAGTAAGATGTTTGTAGACTAAAATTATAGAAATCATTACGAATAGGGAAAAAATTAAGAAATTTACAAAATTTAAATTTAACTCATTATTAACATCACATTTATCCCTATAAGACTGTAAAATTATGAAAATTGAAAAAATATAATATTTTGATTTTTTAAAATATTGTTAATGTCCTTTGATTTCAAATGGAGTGAAAAACATAATATTTGAATATCTTAATTCAACAAAAATGCAAGTGATGAACTCAATTGTATAAAATACACTTTTGTGTATAAATGTTATAAATAGCAATCATAATTTTCAATGTTGGGTCAAGTATATATATTTATAGGGATGTGTGAAAACTTCTTATTAGGGTTCGTTGTATTTGCTTTTTCTTAAGTAAGATGTTTGCAAACTAAACTTATTGAAATCAGTACAAATTGCATTGTGGCAAGGTAGATAATTAAGAAATTTACAAAATTTAAATTTCACTCATTATTAACATCACATTTATCCCTATAAGACTGTAAAATAATAAAAATTGAAAAAATACAATGTTTTGATTTTTTAAAATATTGTTAATGTCCTTTCATTTCAAATGGAGTGAAAACCATATTATTTGAATACGTTAATTAAACAAAAATACAAGTGATGGACTCAATTGAATGAAAAGCACTTTAGTGGATGAACATTACAAATTAGAATCCTAAACTTCAATGTTGGGTCATGCATATATCTCTATAGGGGAGTGGGAAAACTTCTTATTAGGGTCCGTTGTATTTGCCTTATATTAAGTAAGATGTTTGCAAACTAAAAATTTAAAAATCATTACAAATTGCATTATGGCAAGGGAGGTAATTAAGAAATTTACAAAATTTATATTCAACTTATTATTAAAAACACATTTATCCCAATAAGACTTTAAAATTATGAAAATTGAAAAAATACAATGTTTTGATTTTTTAATATATTGTTAGTGTCCTTTCATTTTAAATGGAGTGAAAAGCATATGATTTTTATACACTTTTGTGGGTAATTATTATAAATTGCAATCACAATTTTCAATGTTGGGTCAAGCATATATCTCTAGAGGAGAGTGGGAAAACTTGTTATTAGAGTCCATTGTATTTACTTTTCCTTAAGAAAGATGTTTACAAACTAAAATTATAGAAATTTACAAAATTCAAATTCAACTGATTATTAACAACAAATTTATCCCTATAAGACTCTAAAATTATGAAAATCGAAAAAATGCAATGTTTTGATTTTTTAATATATTGTTAATGCCCTTTCATGTTAAATGAAGTGGAAGGCGTATTATTTCAATACGTTAATTCAACAAAAATACGAGTAATGAAGTCAATTGTATAAAATACACTTTTATGGATAAATATTATAAACAACAATCCTAAACTTCAATGTTCTGTCAAGGATATATCTCTAGAGGGGAGTGTGAAAACTTCTTATTAGGGTTCGTTGTATTTGCCTTTTATTAAGTAAGATGTTTGCAAACTAAAAATTTAAAAATCATTACAAATTGCATTATGGGAAGGTAGATAATTAAGAAATTTACAAAATTTAAATTCAACTCATTATTAACAACACATTTATCCCTATAAAACTCTAAAATTCTGAAATTGAAAAATGCAATGTTTTGATTTTTTAATATATTGTTAATGCCCTTTCATTTTAAATGGAGTGAAAAGCTTAATATTTGAATACGTTAATTCAACAAAAATACATGGAATGGGCAGAATAGAATAAAAAACACTTTAATGCATGAATATTACAAATTGGAATCCTAATTTTGAATGTTGGGTCATGCATATATCTCAATAGGGGAGTTGGAAAACTCCTTATTAGGGTACGTTGTATTTGCTTTTTCTTAAGTAAGATGTTTGTAGACTAAAATTATAGAAATCATTACAAATTGCATTGTGGTAAGGGAGATAATTAACAAAATTTACAACATTTAAATTCAACAAATTATTGGCAACACATTTATCCTTATAAGACTCTAAAATTCTAAAAAATTGAAAAAAATGCAATATTTTGATTTTTTAATTTCTTGTTAATGCCCTTTCATTTTCAATGGAGTGAAAAGCTTAATATTTGAATATGTTAATTCAACAAAAATACATGGAATGGGCTGAATAGAATAAAAAACACTTTAGTGCATGAATATTACAAATTGGAATCCTAAATTTCAATGTTGGGTCATGCATATATCTCTATAGGGGAGTGGGAAAACTTCTTATTAGGGTATGTTGTATTTGCTTTTTCTTAAGTAAGATGTTTGCAGACTAAAATTATAGAAATCATTACAAATTGCACTATGGCGAGGGAGATAATTAACAAAATTTACAACATTTAAATTCAACTAATTACTGACACCACATTTATCCTTATAAGACTCTAAAATTCTGAAAATTAAAAAAATGCAATGTTTTGATTTTTTTCATTTATTGTTAATGCCCTTTCATTTTAAATGGAGTGAAAAGCATATTATTTGAATATGTTAGTTCAACAAAAATACAAGTAATGAACTCAATTGTATAAAATACACTTTAGTGCATGAATATTACAAATTGGAATCCTAAATTTCAATGTTGGGTTATATATATATCTCTATAGGGGAGTGGGAAAACTCCTTATTAGGGTATGTTGTATTTGCTTTTTCTTAAGTAAGATGTTTGCAGACTAAAATTATAGAAATCATTACAAATTGCACTGTGGTGAGGGAGATAATTAACAAAATTTACAACATTTAAATTCAACTAATTATTGACACCACATTTATCCTTATAGGACTCTAAAATTCTGAAAATTAAAAAAATGCAATGTTTTGATTTTTTTCATTTATTGTTAATGCCCTTTCATTTTAAATGGAGTGAAAAGCATATTATTTGAATATGTTAGTTCAACAAAAATACAAGTAATGAACTCAATTGTATAAAATACACTTTTGTGAATAAATATTATAAATAGCAAACACAATTTTTAAAGTTGGCTTTAGCATATATCTTTAAAGGGGAGTGGAAAAACTTCTTATTATAGTCCATTGTATTTGCTTTTTCTTAAGTAAGATGTTTGCAGACTAAAATTATAGAAATCATTATGGATTGCATTGTGGCAAGGGAGATAATTAAGAAATTTACAAAATTTCAAATCAACTCATTATTAACAACACATTTATCCCTATAATACTCTAAAATTCTGAAAATTGAAAAAATGCAATGTTTTGATTTTTTAATATATTGTTAATGCCCTTTCATTTTAAATGGAGTGAAAAGCATATTATTCGAATATGTTAATTCAACAAAAGCACAAGTAATGGACTCAATTGAATAAAAAACACATTAGTGGATGAATATTACAAATTGGAATCCTAAACTTCAATGTTGGGTTATGCATATATCTCTATAGAGGAGTGGGAAAACCTCTTATTATGGTCTATTGTTTTTTTTCTTTCTTAAGTAGGCTATTTGCAAACTTAAATTATAAAAATCATTACAAGTTGCATTGTGGCAATGGAAATAATTATGAAATTAACAAAATTTAAGTTCAACTCATTATTAACAACACATTTATCCGTATAAGATTCTAAAATTCTGAAAATTGAAAAAATGCATTGTTTGATTTTTTAATATNGATGTCTGCAGAATAAAATTATAGGAATCATTACAAATTGCATTGTGGCAAGGGAGATAATTAAGAAATTTACAAAATTTAAATTCTACTGATTATTAACAACACATTTATCCCTATAAGACTCTAAAATTCTGAAAATTGAAAAAATGCAATGTTTTGATTTTTTTTAATATATTATTAATGCCCTTTCATTTTAAATACAATGAAAGGCATAATATTTGAATATGTTAATTCAACAAAAATACAAGTAATGGACTCAAATCAATAAAAAACACTTTAGTGGATGAATATTACAAATTGGAATCCTAAACCTCAATGTTGGGTCGTGCATATATCTCTATATGGGAGTGGGAAAACTTCTTATTAAGGTCCATTGTATTGGCTTTTTCTTAAGTTGGATGTTTGCAGACTAAAATTGTAAAAATCATTGCAAATTGCATTGTGACAAAGGCGATAGTTAAGAAATTTAAAATATTTAAATTCAACTAATTATTAACAACACATTTATCCCTATAAGACTCTAAAATTTTGAAAAAGGAAAAACTGCAAAATTTTGATTTTTTAATATATTGTTAATGCCCTTTCATTTTAAATAGAGTGAAAAGCATAATATTTGAATACGTTAATTAATAAAAAATACAAGTAATGGACTCAATTGAATAAAAAACACTTTAATGGATGAATATTATAAATAGTAATCACAATTTTCAATGTTGGGTCAAGCATATATCTCTAAAAGGGAGTGGGAAAACTTTTTATTATGGTCCATTGTATTTGCTTTTCTTAAGTAAGATGTTTGTTGACTTAAATTATAGAAATGATTACAAATTTTGTTGTGGCAACGGAGATAATCAAGAAATTTACAAAATTGAAATTCAACTGATTGTTCACAATGTATTTATCCTTATAAGACTATAAAATTCTTAAAATTGAAAAAATGAAATGTTTTGATTTTTTAATATATTGTTAATGCTCTTTCATTTTAAATAGAGTGAAAAATATAATATTTGAATATGTTAATTCAACAAAAATACAAGTAATGAACTCAATTCAATAAAAAACACTTTGGTGGATGAATATTACAAATTGGAGTCCTAAACCTCAATGTTGGGTCATGCATATATCTTTATAGGGGAGTGGGAAAAATTCTTATTAGGGTCCATTGTATTTGCTTTTTCTTCAATAAAATGTTTGCAGACTAAAATTATAGAAATCAATACAAATTGCATCGTGGCAATGGAGATAATTTAGAAATTTACAAAATTCAAATTCAACTGATTATTAATAACACATTTATCCTTATCAGACTTTAAAATTCTGAAAATTGAAAAAATGCAAAGTTTTGAATTTTTAATATATTGTTAATTCCTTTTCATTTTAAATAGAGTGAAAAGTATAATATTTGAATATGTTAATTCAATAAAAATATAAGTAATGGACTCAATTCAATAAAAAACACTTTGGTGGATAAATATTACGAATTAGAATCCTAAACCTCAATGTTGGGTCATGCATATATCTTTATAGGAGAGTGGGAAAACTTCTTATTGGTGTCTATTGTATTTGCTTTTTCTGAGTAAGATGTTTGCAAACTAAAATTATTGAAATCAATACAAATTGCATTGTGGCAAGGGAGATAATTAAGAAATTTACAACATTTAAATTCAATCGATTATTAGCAACACATTTATCCCTATAAAACTCTAAAATTCTGAAAATTGAAAAAATGCAAAGTTTTGATTTTTCAATATATTATTAATACCCTTTCATTTTAAATAGAGTGAAAAGTATAATATTTCAATATGTTAATTCAACAAAAATACAAGTAATGGGCTCAATTCAATAAAAAAAACTTTGGTGGATGAATATTACGAATTGGAATCCTAAACCTCAATGTTGGGTCATGCATATATCTCTATAGGGGAATGGGAAAACTTCTTATTAGGGTCTCTTGTATTTGCTTTTCCTTAAGTAAGATGTTTGCAAACTAAAATTGTAGAAATCTTTGCAAACTAAAATTGTAGAAATCATTGCAAATTGCATTATAGCAAACGTGATAGTTAAGAAATTTACAATATTTAAATTCTACTCATTATTAACAACACATTTATTCCTATAAGACTCTAAAATTCTAAAAAAGGAAAAAATGCAAAATTTTGATTTTTTAATATATTGTTCAAGCCCTTTCATTTTAAATAGAGTGAAAGGTATAATATTTGAATATGTTAATTCAACAAAAATACAAGTAATGAACTCAATTCAATAAAAAACACTTTAGTGGATTAATATTACAAATTGGAATCCTAAACTTCAATGTTGGGTCATGCATATATATCTATAAGGGAGTGGGAAAACTTCTTATTAGGGTCCATTGTATTGGCCTTTTCTTAAGTAGGATGTTTGTAGACTAAAATTATAGAAATCAATACAAATTGCATTATGGCAAGGGAGATAATTGAGAAATTTACAAAATTTAAATTCAACTCATTATTAACAATACATTTATCCCTATAAGACTCTAAAATTCTGAAAATTGAAAAAATGCAAAGTTTTGATCTTTTAATATATTGTTAATGCCCTTTCATTTTAAATAGAGTGAAAAGAATAATATTTGAATATGTTAATTCAACAAAAATACAAGTAATGGACTGAATTCAATAAAAAAACACTTCGATGGATGAATATTACGAAGTGGAATCCTAAATCTCAATGTTGAGTCATGCATATATATCTCAATAGGGGAGTGAGAAAACTTTTTATTAGGGTCCATTGTCTTTGCCTTTTCTTAAGTAAAATGTTTGCAAACTAAAATTATAGAAATCATTGCAAATTGCATTGTGGCAAGGGTGATCCTTAAGAAATTTACAATATTTAAATTCAACTGATTAGTAACAACACATTTATTCCTATAAGACTCTAAAATTCTGAAAATGGAAAAAATGCAAAACTTTGATTTTTTTAATATATTGTTAATGCCATTTCATTTTAAATAAAGTGAAAAGCATAATATTTGAATATGTCAATTCAACAAATATACAAATAATAAACTCAATGGAATAAAAAACACTTTAGTAGATGATTATTATAAAAAGCAATCATAATTTTCAGTGTTAGGTCAAGTAAATATCTCTAAAGGGGAGTGAGAAAACTTCTTATTAAGGTCCATTGTATTTGCTTCTTCTTAAGTAAGATGTTTCCAAACCAAAATTATAAAAATCATAACAAATTGCATTGTGGTTAGGGAGATAATTAAGAAATTTACCAAATTTAAATACAACTAATTATTAACAACACATTTATCCTTATAAGACTTAAAAATTCAGACAATTGAAAAAATGCAATGTTTTGACTTTTTAATATATTGTTAATGGCCTTTCATTTTAAATGGAGTGGAAAACATAATTTTTGAATATGTTAATTCAACAAAAATACAAGTAATGAACTGAATTGTATAAAATACACTTTAGTGGATGAATATTATAAATAGCAATCATAATTTTCAATGTCGAGTCAAGCATATATCTCTAGAGGGGAGTGGGAAAACTTCTTATTACTGTCTATTGTATTTGATTTTTCTTAATTAAGACATTTGTTGACTAATATTATAGAAATGAGTACAAATTGCATTGTGGCAATGGAGATAATTAAGGAATTTACAAAATTCAAATTCAACTGATTATTCACAATGTATTTATCCCTTTAAAACTATAAAATTCTGAAAAATGAAAAAATGCAATGTGTTGATTTTTTAATATATTGTTAATGTCCTTTCATTTTAAATAGAGTGAAAAGTATAATATTTGAATATGTTAATTCAACAAAAGTACAAGTAATGGACTTAATTCAACAAAAAACATTTTAGTGGATGAATATTATAAGTAGCAATTATAATTTTCAATGTTGGGTCAAGCATATATCTCTATAGTGCAGTGGGAAAACTTTTTATTAGGGTCCATTGTATTTGCTTTTTATTGAGTAAGATGTTTGTTGACTAAAATTATATAAATGATTAAAAATTGCATTGTGGCAATGAAGATAATTAAGCAATTTCCAAAATTGAAATTCAACTGATTATTCACAACGCATTTATTCCTATAAGACTATAAAATTCAGAAAATTGAAAAAATGCTATGTTTTGATTTTTTAAAATATTGTTAATACCCTTTCATTTTAAATAGACTGAAAAGCATAATATTTCAATATGTTAATTCAACAAAAATATAAGTAATGGAATCAATTCAATAAAAAACACTTTGGTGGATGAATATTACGAAATGAAATCCTAAACCTTAATGTTAGGTCATACATATATCTCTATAGGGGAGTGCGAAAACTTCTTATTAGGGTCCACTGTACTTGCTTTATCTTAAGTAAGATGTTTGGAGACTAAAATTATAGAAATCAATACATATTGCTTTATGGCAAGGGACATAATTAAAAGATTTAGAAAATTTAAATTCAACTAATTATTAACAATACATTTATCCCTATAAAACTCTAAAATTCTGAAAATTGAAAAAATGCAAAGTTTTGATTTTTTAATATATTGTTAATGCCCTTTCATTTTAAATAGAGTGAAAAGCATAATATTTGAATATGTTAATTCAACCAAAATACAAGTAATGGACTCAATTCAATAAAAAAACACTTTGGTGGATGAATATTACGAATTGGAATCCTAAACCTCAATGTTAGGTCATGCATATATCTCTATAGGGGAGTGGGAAAACTACTTATTAGGGTCCATTGTATTTGCTTTATCTTAAGTAAGATTTTTTGAAACTAAAATTATAAAAATCAATACATATTGCTTTGAGGCAAGGGACATAATTAAGAGATTTAGAAAATTTAAATTCAACTAATTATTAACAATACATTTATCCTTATAAGACTCTAAAATTCTGAAAATTGAAAAAATGCAAAATTTTGGTTTTTTAATATATTGTTAATGCCCTTTCATTCTAAATGGAGTGAAAAGTATAATATTTGAATATGTTAATTCAACAAAAATACAAGTAATGGACTCCATTGAATAAAAACCACTTTAGTGGATAAATATTACAAATTGGAATCCTAAACTTGAATGTTGGGCTATGCATATATCTCTACAGGGGAGTGGGAAAACTTCTTATTGGGGTCCATTGTATTTGCTTTTTCTTAAGTAAGAAGTTTGCAGACTAAAGTTATAAAAATCATTACAAATTGCATTGTGGCAGGGGAGATAATGAAGAAATTTACAAAATTTAAATTCAACTGATAATTAACAACAGATTTATCCCTATAAGTCACTAACTTTCTGAAAATTGAAAAAATGCAATGTTTTGGTTTTTTATTGTATTGTTAATGCCCTTTCATTCTAAATGGAGTGAAAAACATAATATTTGAATACGTTAATTCGACAAAAATACAAGTAATGGATTCCATTGAATAAAAAACACTTTAGTGGATGAATATTACAAATTGGAATCCTAAGTTTGAATGTTGGGCTATGCATATATCTCTACAGGGGAGTGGGAAAACTTCTTATTGGGGTCCATTGTATTTGCTTTTTCTTAAGTAAGAAGTTTGCAGACTAAAGTTATAAAAAATCATTACAAATTGCATTGTGGCAAGGGAGATAATGAAGAAATTTACAAAATTTAAATTCAACTGATAATTAACAATAGATTTATCCCTATAAGACACTAACATTCTGAAAATTGAAAAAATGCAATGTTTTGGTTTTTTATTATATTGTTAATGCCCTTTCATTCTAAATGGAGTGAAAAGCATAATATTTGAATACGTTAATTTGACAAAAATACAAGGAATGGATTCAATTGAATAAAAAACACTTTAGTGGATGAATATTACAAATTGGAATCCTAAGCTTGAATGTTAGGCTATGCATATATCTCCACAGGGGAGTGGGAAAACTTCTTATTGGGGTCCATTGTATTTGCTTTTTCTTAAGTAAGAAGTTTGCAGACTAAAGTTATAAAAATCATTACAAATTGCATTGTGGCAAGGGAGATAATGAAGAAATTTACAAAATTTAAATTCAACTGATAATTAACAACACATTTATCGCTACAAGACACTAACATTCTGAGTGGTCACGCATGCTTAAATGTGTGGTCACGCATATATCTCTATAAGGGAGTGGGAAAACTTCTTATTAGGGTTCGTTGTATTTGTTTTTTCTTAAGTAAGATGTTTGCAGAATAAAATTATAGAAATCTTTACAAATTGCATTGTGGCAAGGGAGATAATTACGAAATTTACAACATTTCAATTCAACTTATTATTAATAACACATTTATCCCTATAAGACTTTAAAATTCTAAAAATTGAAAAAATGCAATGTTTTGATTTTTTTAATATATTGTTAATGCCCTTTCAATTTAAATGGAGAGAAAAACATATTATTTGAATATGTTAATTTAACACAAATACAAGTAATGAACTCAATTGCATAAAATACACTTTTGTGGATAAATATTACAAATAGCAATAATAATTTTCAATGTTGGGTGAAGCATATATCTCTAGAGGGGAGTGGGAAAACTTCTTATTAGGGTCCATTGTATTTGCTTTTTCTTAAGTAAGATGTTTATAGACTAAAATTATAGAAATCTTTACAAATTGCATTATGGCAAGGGAGATAATTAAGAAATTTACAAAATTTAACTTCAACTCATTATTAACAACACATTTATTCCTATAAGGCGCTAAAATTCTAAAAATTGAAAAAATGGAAGGTTTTGATTTTTTTAATATATCGTTAATGCCCTTTCATTTTAAATGGAGTGAAAAGCATAATATTTGAATACGTTAATTCAACAAAAATAGAAGTGATGGACTTAATTGAATAAAAAAACACTTTAGTAGATGAATATTACAAATTGGAATCTTAAACTTCGATGTTGGGTCATGCATATATCTCTATAGGGGAGTGGGAAAACTTCTTATTAGGATCCGTTGTATTTGTTTTTTCTTAAGTAAGATGTTTGCAGAGTAGAATTATAAAAATCATTACAAATTGCATTATGGCAAGGGAGATACTTAAGAAATTTACAACATTTAAATTCAACTAATTATTGAGAACACATTTATCCTTATAAAACTCTAAAATTTTAAAAATTAAAAAAATGCAATATTTTGATTTTTTAATATACTGTTAATGCCCCTTCATTTTAAATAGAGTGAAAAGTGTAATATTTGAATTTGTTAATTCAACAAAAATACAAGTAATGGACTGAATTCAAAAAAAAAAAAACACTTTGGTGGATGAATATTACGAATTGGAATCCTTAACCTCACTATTGTGTCATGCATATATCTCTCTAGGGGAGTGCGAAAACTTCTTACTAGGGTCCATTGTATTTGCTTTATCTTAAGTAAGATGTTTGGAGACTAAAATTTTAGAAATCAATACATGTTCCTTTGTGGCAAGGGACATAATTAAGAGATTTAGAAAATTCAAATTCAACTAATTATTAACAATACATTTATCCCTATAAGACTTTAAAATTCTGAAAATTGAAAAAATGCAAAGTTTTGATTTTTTTAATATATTATTAATGCTCTTTCAGTTTAAATAGAGTGAAAAGCATAATATTTGAATATGTTAATTCAACAAAAATACAAGTAATTAACTCAATTGAATAAAAAACACTTTAGTGGATGATTATTACAAATTGGAATCCTAAAGTTCAATGTTGGGTCATGCATATCGTTAATGCCCTTTAATTTTAAATGGAGTGAAAAGTATAATATTTGAATACGTTAATTCAACAAAAATACAAGTAATGAACTCAATTGAATAAAAAACACTTTAGTGGAAGAATATTGCAAATTATAATCCTAACCTTAAATATTTGGTCACGCATATATCTCTATAGGGGTGTGGGAAAACTTCTTATTACGGACCATTATATTTTTTTTTTCTTAAGTAAGATGTTTGCAGACTAAAATTATAGAAATCATTACAAATTGCATTATGGCAAGGGAGATAATTAAGAAATTTAAAAAATTTCAATTCAACTCATTGTTAACAACACATTTATCCCTATAAGACTCTAAAATTGCAAAAATTGAAAAAATGCAATGTTTTGATTGTTTAATATATTATTAATACCCTTTCATTTTAAAGAGAGAGTGAAAAGCATAATATTTGAATATGTTAATTCAACAAAAATAGAAGTAATCGACTCAATTGAATAAAAAACACTTTAATGGATGATTATTACAAATTGGAATCCTAAAGTTTAATGTTAGGTTATGCATATATCTCTATAAGTGAGTGGGGAAACTTTTTATTGGGGTCCATTACATTTGCATTTTCTTAAGTAAGATGTTGCAGAATAAAATTATCGAAATTATTACAAATTGCATTATGGCAAGGGAGATAATTAAGAAATTTACAAAATTTAAATTCAATTGATTACTAACAACACATTTATCCCTATAAAACTCAAAAATTCTGAAAATTGAAAAAATGAAATGTTTTGATTTTTTAATATATTGTTAATGCCCTTTCATTTTAAATAGAGTGAAAAGTATAATATTTGAATACGTTAATTCAAGAAAATACTAGTAATGGACTCAATTGAATAAAAAACACTTTAGTGGATGAATATTACAAATTGTAATGCTAAACATGAATCTTAGGTCATGCATCTCTATAAGGGAGTGGGAAAACTTTTTATTACGAGCCATTGTATTTTCTTTTTCTTAAGTTTGATGTTTGCAGACTAAAATTATAGAAATCATTACAAATTGAATTGTGGCAAGGGAGATAATTAAGAAATTTTAAAAAATTTCAATTCAACTCATTATTAACAACACATTTATCCCTATAAGACTCTAAAATTCCAAAAGTTGAAAAAATGCAATGTTTTGATTTTTTAATATATTGTTAATACCCTTTCATTTTAAATAGAGTGAAAAGTATAATATTGAATATGTTAATTCAACAAAAATAGAAGTAATCGACTCAATTGAATAAAAACACTTTAGTGGATGAATATTACAAATTGTAATCCTAAACATCGATGTTGGGTCATGCATATATCTCAATAGGGGAGTGGGAAAACTTCTTATTAGGGTTTGTTGTATTTGCTTTTTCTTAAGTAAGATGTTGCAGAGTAAAATTATAGAAATCANTTTGCTTTTCTTAAGTAAGATGTTTGCAGACTAAAATTATAGAAATCATTAAAATTGCTTTGTGGCAAGGGAGATAATTAAGAAATTTACAAAATTTAAATTCAACTCATTATTAACAACACATTTATCCCTATAAGACTCTAAAATTCTGAAATTGAAAAAATGCAATGTTTTGATTTTTTAATATATTGTTAATGCCCTTTCATTTTAATGGAGTGAAAAACATAATATTTGAATATGTTAATTCAACAAAAATACAAGTAATGGGTCAATTGAATAAAAAACACTTTAGTGGATGAATATTACAAATTGGAATCCTAATTTTCAATGTTGGGTCATGCATATATCTCTATAGGGGAGTGGGAAAACTTCTTTTTAGGGTTCGTTGTATTTGCTTTTTCTTAAGTAAGATGTTTGCAAACTAAAATTATAGAAATCATTACAAATTGCATTATGGCAAGGTAGATAATTAAGAAATTTACAAAATTTAAATTCAACTCATTATTAACAACACATTTATCCTATAAGATCTAAAATTCTGAAAATTGAAAAAATGCAATGTTTTGATTTTTTAATATATTGTTAATGCCCTTTCATTTTAAATGGAGTGAAAAGCATAATATTTGAATACGTTAATTCAACAAAAATACAAGGAATGGACAGAATTGAATAAACACTTTTAGTGGATGAATATTACAAATTGGAATCCTAATTTCAATGTTGGGTCATGCATATATCTCTATAGGGGAGTGGGAAAACTTCTTATTAGGGTCCGTTGTATTTGCTTTTTCTTAAGTAAGATGTTTGTAGACTAAAATTATAGAAATCATTACAAATTGCATTGTGGCAAGGGAGATAATTAAGAAATTTACAAAATTTAAATTCAACAATTATTAACAACACATTTATCCTTATAAGACTCTAAAATTCTAAAATTGAAAAAATGCAATGTTTTGATTTTTTAATATATTGTTAATGCCCTTTCATTTTAAATGGAGTGAAAAGCATAATATTTGAATATGTTAATTCAACAAAAATACAAGGAATGGACTCAATTGAATAAAAAACACTTTAGTGGATGAATATTACAAATTGGAATCCTAAATTTCAATGTTGGTCATGCATATATCTCTATAGGGAGTGGGAAAACTTCTTATTAGGGTCCGTTGTATTTGCTTTTTCTTAAGTAAGATGTTTTGCAGACTAAAATTATAGAAATCATTACAAATTGCATTGTGGCAAGGGAGATAATTAAGAAAATTTACAAAATTTAAATTCAACTAATTATTAACAACACATTTATCCTTATAAGACTCTAAAATTCTGAAAATTGAAAAAATGCAATGTTTTGATTTTTTTTATTTATTGTTAATGCCTTTCATTTTAAATGGAGTGAAAAGCATATATTTGAATATGTTAATTCAACAAAAATACAAGTAATGAACTCAATTGTATAAATACACTTTAGTGCATAAATATTACAAATTGGAATCCTAATTTTCAATGTTGGGTCATGCATATATCTCTATAGGGGAGTGGGAAAACTCTTATTAGGGTCCGTTGTATTTGCTTTTTCTTAAGTAAGATGTTTGCAGACTAAAATTATAGAAATCATTACAAATTGCATTGTGGCAAGGGAGATAATTAAGAAATTTACAAAATTTAAATTCAACTAATTATTAAAACACATTTATCCCTTATAAGACTCTAAAATTCTGAAAATTGAAAAAATGCAATGTTTTGATTTTTTAATATATTGTTAATGCCTTTCATTTTAAATGGAGTGAAAAGCATATTATTTGAATATGTAATTCAACAAAAATACAAGTAATGAACTCAATTGTATAAAATACACTTTGTGAATAAATATTATAAAATAGCAATCACAATTTTCAATGTTGGGTCAGCATATATTCTTTAGAGGAGTGGAAAACTTCTTATTAGGGTCCATTGTATTTGCTTTTTCTTAAGTAAGATGTTTGCAGACTAAAATTATAGAAATCATTACAAATTGCATTGTGGCAAGGGAGATAATTAAGAAATTTACAAAATTTAAATTCAACTCATTATTAACAACACATTTATCCTATAAGACTCTAAAATTCTGAAAATTGAAAAAATGCAATGTTTTGATTTTTTAATATTGTTAATGCCCTTTCATTTTAAATGGAGTGAAAGCATATTATTTGAATATGTTAATTCAACAAAAGCACAAGTAATGGACTCAATTGAATAAAAAACACTTTAGTGGATGAATATTACAAATTGGAATCCTAAACTTCAATGTTGGGTCATGCATATATCTCTATAAGAGGAAGTTGGGAATGGAAATAATTATAAAATTAACAAAAATTTTAAGTTCAACTCATTTAACAACACATTTATCCGTATAAGATTCTAAAATTCTGAAAAATTGAAAAAAATGCAATGTTTTGATTTTTTAATATATTGTTAATGCTCTTTCATTTTAAATGGAGTGAAAAGCATATTATTTGAATATTAATTCAACAAAAGTACAAGTAATGGACTCAATTGAATAAAAACACTTTAGTGGATGAATATTACAAATTGGAATCCTAAACTTCAATGTTGGGTCATGCATATATCTCTATAGGGAGTGGAAAACTTCTTATTGAGTCCATTGTATTTGCTTTTTCTTAAGTAAGATGTTTGTAGACTAAAATTATAGAAATCATTACAAATTGCATTATGGCAAGGGAGATAATTAAGAAATTTACAAAATTTAATTCAACTCATTATTAACAACACATTTATCCCTATAAGCTCTAAAATTCTAAAATTGAAAAAATGCAATGTTTTGATTTTTTAATATATTGTTAATGCCCTTTTATTTTAAATGGAGTGAAAAGCATAATATTTGAATATGTTAATTCAACAAAAATACAAGTGATGGACTCAATTGATAAAAACACTTTAGTGGATGAATATTACAAATTGAATTCTAAACTTCAAAGTTGGGTCATGCATATATCTCTATAGAGGAGTGGGAAAACTTCTTATTAGGGTCCATTGTATTTGCTTTTTCTTAATAAGATGTTTGCAGACTAAAATTATAGAAATCATTACAAATTGCATTATGGCAAGGGAGATAATTAAAATTTACAAAAATTAAATTCAACTCATTATTAACAACACATTTATCCCTATAAGACTCTAAAATTCTGAAAATTGAAAAAATGCAATGTTTTGATTTTTTAATATATTGTTAATGCCTTTCATTTTAAATGGAGTGAAAAGCATAATATTTGAATATATTAATTCAACAAAATACACAATGAACTCAATTGAATAAAAAACACTTTAGTGGATAAATATTATAAATTAGCAATCCTAATTTTCAATGTTGGTCAAGCATATATCTCTATAGGGAGTGGGAAAACTTCTTATTAGGGTCCATTGTATTTGCTTTTTCTTAAGTAAGATGTTTGCAGACTAAATTATAAAAATCATTACAAATTGCATTGTGGCAAGGTAGATAATTAAGAAATTTACAAAATTTAAATTCAACTCATTATTAACAACACATTTATCCCTATAAGACTCTAAAATTTTGAAAAATTGAAAAAATGCAATGTTTTGATTTTTAATATATTGTTAATGCCTTTCATTTTAAATGGAGTGAAAAGCATAATATTTGAATATGTTAATTCAACAAAAATACAAGTAATGGACTCAATTGAATAAAAACACTTTAGTGGATGAATATTACAAATTGGAATCCTAAACTTCAATGTTGGGTCATGCATATATCTCTATAGGGGAGTGGGAAAACTTCTTATTAGGGTCCATTGTATTTGCTTTTTCTTAGTAAGATGTTTGCAGATAAAATTATAGAAATCATTACAAATTGCATTGTGGCAAGGAGATAATTAAGAAATTTACAACATTTAAATTCAACTTATTATTAACAACACATTTATCCCTATAAGACTCTAAAATTTTGAAAATTGAAAAAATGCAATGTTTTGATTTTTAATATATTGTTAATGCCCTTTCATTTTAAATGGAGTGAAAAGCATATTATTTGAATATGTTAATTCAACAAAAATACAAGTAATGAACTCAATTAATAAAATACACTTTGTGGATGAATATTATAAATAGGAATCCTAATTTTCAATGTTGGTCAAGCATATATCTCTATAGGAGAGTGGGAAAACTTCTTATTAGGGTCCATTGTATTTGCTTTTTCTTAAGTAAGATGTTTAAGACTAAAATTATAGAAATCATTACAAATTGCATTATGGCAAGGGAGATAATTAAGAAATTTACAAAATTTAAATTCAACTCATTATTAACAACACATTTATCCCTATAAGACTCTAAAATTCAAAAATTGAAAAAATGCAATGTTTTGATTTTTTTAATATATTGTTAATGCCCTTTCATTTTAAATGGAGTGAAAAGCATAATATTTGAATACGTTAATTCAACAAAAATACAAGTGATGGACTCAATTGGATAAAACACTTTAGTGGATGAATATTACAAATTGGAATCCTAAACTTCAATGTTGGGTCATGCATATATCTCTATAGGGGAGTGGGAAAACTTCTTATTAGGGTCCATTGTATTTGCTTTTTCTTAAGTAAGATGTTTGCAGACTAAAATTATAGAAATCATTACAAATTGCATTATGGCAAGGGATAATTAAGAAATTTACAAAATTTAAATTCAACTCATTATTAACAACACATTTATCCCTATAAGACTCTAAAATTCTGAAAATTGAAAAAATGCAATTTTTGATTTTTTAATATATTGTTAATGCCCTTTCATTTTAAATGGAGTGAAAAGCATATTATTTGAATATGTTAATTCAACAAAAATACAAGTAATGAACTCAATTGTATAAAAAAACACTTTTGTGAATAAATATTATAAATTGCAATCACAATTTTTAGTTGGGTCAGCATATATCTTTAGAGAGGAGTGAAAAACTTCTTATTAGGGTCCATTGTATTTGCTTTTTCTTAAGTAAGATGTTTGCAGACTAAAATTATAGAAATCATTACAAATTGCATTGTGGCAAGGGAGATAATTAAGAAATTTACAAAATTTAAATTCAACTCATTATTAACAACACATTTATCCCTATAAGACTCTAAAATTCTGAAAATTGAAAAAATGCAATGTTTTGATTTTTTAATATATTGTTAATGCCCTTTCATTTTAAATGGAGTGAAAAGCATAATATTTGAATATGTTAATTCAACAAAAAAACAAGTAATGAACTCAATTGTATAAAAAACACTTTTGTGGATAAATATTATAAATTGGAATCATAATTTTCAATGTTGGGTCAAGCATATATCTCTATAGGGGAGTGGGAAAACTTCTTATAGGGTCCATTGTATTTGCTTTTTCCTTAAGTAAGATGTTTGTAGACTAAAATTATAGAAATCATTACAAATTGCATTGTGGCAAGGTAGATAATTAAGAAATTTACAAAATTTAAATTCAACTCATTATTAACAACACATTTATCCTATAAGACTCTAAAATTCTGAAAATTGAAAAAATGCAATGTTTTGATTTTTTAATATATTGTTAATGCCCTTTCATTTTAAATGGAGTGAAAGCATATTATTTGAATATGTTAATTCAACAAAAATACAAGTAATGGACTCAATTGAATAAAAAACACTTTAGTGGATGAAATATTACAAATTGGAATCCTAAACTTCAATGTTAGGTCATGCATATATCTCTATAGGGGGTGTGGGAAACTTCTTATTAGGGTCCGTTGTATTTGCTTTTTCTTAGTAAGATGTTTGCAGAATAAAATTATAGAAATCATTACAAATTGCATTGTGGCAAGGGAGATAATTAAGAAATTTACAAAATTTAAATTCAACTTATTATTAACAACACATTTATCCCTATAAGACTCTAAAATTCTGAAAATTGAAAAAATGCAATGTTTTGATTTTTAATATATTGTTAATGCCCTTTCAATTTAAATGGAGTGAAGCATATTATTTGAATATGTTAATTCAACAAAAATACAAGTAATGAACTCAATTGTATAAAATACACTTTTGTGGATAAATATTACAAATTGCAATCATAATTTTCAATGTTGGGTCAAGCATATATCTCTAGGGGGAGTGGGAAAACTTCTTATTAGGGTTCATTGTATTTGCTTTTTCTTAAGTAAGATGTTTACAGACTAAAATTATAGAAATCATTACAAATTGCATTGTGGCAAGGGAGATAATTAAGAAATTTACAAAATTTAAATTCAACTCATTATTAACAACACATTTATCCCTATAAGACTCTAAAATTCTAAAATTGAAAAAAATGCAATGTTTTTGATTTTTTTAATATATTGTTAATGCCCTTTCATTTTAAATGGAGTGAAAAGCATAATATTTGAATATGTTAATTCAACAAAAATACAAGTAATGGACTCAATTAAATAAAAAACACTTTAGTGGATGAATATTACAAATTGGAATCCTAAACTTCAATGTTGGGTCATGCATATATCTCTATAGGGAGTGGAAAAACTTCTTATTAGGGTCCATTGTATTTGCTTTTTCTTAAGTAAGATGTTTGCAGACTAAAATTATAGAAATCATTACAAATTGCATTGTGGCAAGGGAGATAATTAAGAAATTTACAAAATTTAAATTCAACTCATTATTAACAACACATTTATCCTATAAGACTCTAAAATTTTGAAAATTGAAAAAAATGCAATGTTTTGATTTTTTAATATATTGTTAATGCCCTTTCATTTTAAATGGAGTGAAAAGCATAATATTTGAATATTTTAATTCAACAAAATAAAAGTAATGGACTCAATTGAATAAAAAACACTTTAGTGGATGAATATTACAAATTGGAATCCTAAACTTCAATGTTGGGTCATGCATATATCTCTATAGGGGAGTGGAAAACTTCTTATTAGGGTCCATTGTATTTGCTTTTCTTAAGTAAGATGTTTGCAAACTAAAATTATAGAAATCATTACAAATTGCATTGTGGCAAGGGAGATAATTAAGAAATTTACAAAATTTAAATTCAACTCATTATTAACACACATTTATCCCTATAAGACTCAAAATTCTGAAAATTGAAAAAATGCAATGTTTTGATTTTTAATATATTGTTAATGCCCTTTCATTTTAAATGGAGTGAAAGCATATTATTTGAATATGTTAATTCAACAAAATACAAGTAATGGACTCAATTGAATAAAACACATTAGTAGATGAATATTACAAATTGGAATCCTAAACTTCAATGTTGGGTTATGCATATATCTCTATAAAGGAGTGGGAAAACCTCTTATTATGGTCTATTGTTTTTTTTTTTTTCTTAAGTAAGATATTTGCAGACTTAAAATATAAAATTCAAATTGCATTGTGGCAATGGAGATAATTATGAAATTAACAAAATTCAAATTCAACTCATTATTAACAACACATTTATCTGTATAAGATTCTAAAATTCTGAAAATTGAAAAAATGCAATGTTTTGATTTTTTAATATATTGTTAATGCCCTTTCATTTTAAATGGAGTGAAAAGCATAATATTTGAATATGTTAATTCAACAAAAATACAAGTAATGGACTCAATTGAATAAAAAACACTTTAGTGGATGAATATTACAAATTGGAATCCTAAACTTCAATGTTGGGTCATGCATATATCTCTATAGGGGAGTGGGAAAACTTCTTATTAGGGTCCATTGTATTTGCTTTTTCTTAAGTAAGATGTTTGCAGACTAAAATTATAGAAATCATTACAAATTGCATTGTGGGCAAGGGAGATAATTAAGAAATTTACAAAATTAAATTTAACTCATTATTAACAACACATTTATCCCTATAAGACTCTAAAATTCTGAAAATTGAAAAAATGCAATGTTTTGATTTTTTAATATATTGTTAATGCCCTTTCATTTTAAATGGAGTGAAAAGCATAATATTTGAATATGTTAATTCAACAAAATACAAGTAATGGACTCAATTGAATAAAAAACACTTTAGTGGATGAATATTACAAATTAGAATCCAAACTTCAATGTTGGGTCATGCATATATCTCTATAGGGAGTGGGAAAACTTCTTATTAGGGTCCATTGTATTTGCTTTTTCTTAAGTAAGATGTTTGCAGACTAAAATTATAGAAATCATTACAAATTGCATTGATGGCAAGGAGATAATTAAGAAATTTACAAAATTTAAATTCAACTCATTATTAACAACACATTTATCCCTATAAGACTCTAAAATTCTGAAAATTGAAAAATGCAATGTTTTGATTTTTTAATATATTGTTAATGCCCTTTCATTTTAAATGGAGTGAAAAGCATATATTTTGAATATGTTAATTCAACAAAAATACAAGTAATGGACTCAATTGAATAAAAAACACTTTAGTGGATGAATATTACAAATTGGAATCCTAAAATTTCAATGTTGGGTCTGCATATATCTCTATAGGGGAGTGGGAAAACTTCTTATTAGGGTCCATTGTATTTGCTTTTTCTTAAGTAAGATGTTTGCAGACTAAAATTATAGAAATCATTACAAATTGCATTATGGCAAGGGAGATAATTAAGAAATTTACAAAATTTAAATTCAACTCATTATTAACACACATTTATCCCTATAAGACTCTAAAATTCTGAAAATTGAAAAAATGCAATGTTTTGATTTTTTAATATATTGTTAATGCCCTTTCATTTTAAATGGAGTGAAAAGCATAATATTTGAATATGTTAATTCAACAAAAATACAAGTAATGGACTCATTGAATAAAAACTTTAGTGGATGAATATTACATTGGAATCCTAAACTTTAAATGTTGGGTCATGCATATATCTCTATAGGGAGTGGGAAAACTTCTTATTAGGGTCCATTGTATTTGCTTTTTCTTAAGTAAGATGTTTGCAGACTAAAATTATAGAAATCATTACAAATTGCATTGTGGCAAGGGAGATAATTAAGAAATTTACAAAATTTAAATTCAACTCATTATTAACAACACATTTATCCCTATAAGACTCTAAATTCTGAAAATTGAAAAAATGCAATGTTTTGATTTTTTAATATATTGTTAATGCCCTTTCATTTTAAATGGAGTGAAAAGCATAATATTTGAATATGTTAATTCAACAAAAATACAAGTAATGGACTCAATTGAATAAAACACTTTAGTGGATGAATATTACAAATTGGAATCCTAAACTTCAATGTTGGGTCATGCATATATCTCTATAGGGGAGTGGGAAAACTTCTTATTAGGGTCCATTGTATTTGCTTTTCTTAAGTAAGATGTTTGCAGACTAAAATTATAGAAAATCATTACAAATTGCATTGTGGCAAGGAGATAATTAAGAAATTTACAAAATTTAAATTCAACTCATTATTAACACATTTATCCTATAAGACTCTAAAATTCTGAAAATTGAAAAAATGCAATGTTTTGATTTTTTAATATATTGTTAATGCCCTTTCATTTTAAATGGAGTGAAAAGCATAATATTTGAATATGTTAATTCAACAAAAATACAAGTAATGGCTCAATAAAATAAAACACTTTAGTGGATGAATATTACAAATTGGAATCCTAAATTTCAATGTGGGTCATGCATATATCTCTATAGGGGAGTGGGAAAACTTCTTATTAGGGTCCATTGTATTTGCTTTTTCTTAAGTAAGATGTTTGCAGACTAAAATTATAGAAATCATTACAAATTGCATTGTGGCAAAGGAGATAATTAAGAAATTTACAAAATTTAATTCAACTCATTATTAACAACACATTTATCTCTATAAGACTCTAAAATTCTGAAAATTGAAAAAATGCAATGTTTTGATTTTTTAATATATTGTTAATGCCCTTTCATTTTAAATGGAGTGAAAAGCATAATATTTGAATATGTTAATTCAACAAAAATACAAGTAATGGACTCAATTGAATAAAAAACACTTTAGTGGATGAATATTACAAATAGAATCCTAAACTTCAATGTTGGGTCATGCATATATCTCTATAGGGAGTGGGAAAACTTCTTATTAGGGTCCTTGTATTTGCTTTTTCTTAAGTAAGATGTTTGCAGACTAAAATTATAGAAATCATTACAATTGCATTGTGGCAAGGGAGATAATTAAGAAATTTACAAATTTAAATTCAACTCATTATTAACAACACATTTATCCCTATAAGACTCTAAAATTCTGAAAATTGAAAAAATGCAATGTTTTGATTTTTTAATATATTGTTAATGCCCTTTCATTTTAAATGGAGTGAAAAGCATAATATTTGAATATGTTAATTCAACAAAAATACAAGTATGGACTCAATTGAATAAAAACACTTTAGTGGATGAATATTACAAATTGGAATCCTAAACTTTCAATGTTGGGTCATGCATATATCTCTATAGGGAGTGGGAAAACTTCTTATTAGGGTCCATTGTATTTGCTTTTTCTTAAGTAAGATGTTTGCAGACTAAAATTATAGAAATCATTACAAATTGCATTGTGGCAAGGGAGATAATTAAGAAATTTACAAAATTTAAATTCAACTCATTATTAACAACACATTTATCCTATAAGACTCTAAAATTCTGAAAAATTGAAAAAATGCAATGTTTTGATTTTTTAATATATTGTTAATGCCCTTTCATTTTAAATGGAGTGAAAAGCATAATATTTGAATATGTTAATTCAACAAAAATACAAGTAATGGACTCAATTGAATAAAAAACACTTTAGTGGATGAATATTACAAATTGGAATCCTAAACTTCAATGTTGGGTCATGCATATATCTCTATAGGGGAGTGGGAAAACTTCTTATTAGGGTCCATTGTATTTGCTTTTTCTTAAGTAAGATGTTTGCAGACTAAAATTATAGAAATCATTACAAATTGCATTGTGGCAAGGGAGATAATTAAGAAATTTACAAAATTTAAATTCAACTCATTATTAACAACACATTTATCCCTATAAGACTCTAAAATTCTGAAAATTGAAAAAATGCAATGTTTTGATTTTTTAATATATTGTTAATGCCCTTTCATTTTAAATGGAGTGAAAAGCATAATATTTGAATATGTTAATTCAACAAAATACAAGTAATGGACTCAATTGAATAAAAACACTTTAGTGGATGAATATTACAAATTGGAATCCTAAACTTCAATGTTGGGTCATGCATATATCTCTATAGGGAGTGGGAAAACTTCTTATTAGGGTCCATTGTATTTGCTTTTTCTTAAGTAAGATGTTTGCAGACTAAAATTATAGAAATCATTACAAATTGCATTGTGGCAAGGGAGATAATTAAGAAATTTACAAAATTTAAATTCAACTCATTATTAACAACACATTTATCCTATAAGACTCTAAAATTCTGAAAATTGAAAAAATGCAATGTTTTGATTTTTTAATATATTGTTAATGCCCTTTCATTTTAAATGGAGTGAAAAGCATAATATTTGAATATGTTAATTCAACAAAAATACAAGTAATGGACTCAATTGAATAAAAAACACTTTAGTGGATGAATATTACAAATTGGAATCCTAAACTTCAATGTTGGGTCATGCATATATCTCTATAGGGGAGTGGGAAAACTTCTTATTAGGGTCCATTGTATTTGCTTTTCTTAAGTAAGATGTTTGCAGACTAAAATTATAGAAATCATTACAAATTGCATTGTGGCAAGGGAGATAATTAAGAAATTTACAAAATTTAAATTCAACTCATTATTAACAACACATTTATCCCTATAAGACTCTAAAATTCTGAAAATTGAAAAAATGCAAATGTTTTGATTTTTTAATATATTGTTAATGCCCTTTCATTTTAAATGGAGTGAAAAGCATAATATTTGAATATGTTAATTCAACAAAAATACAAGTAATGGACTCAATTGTATAAAAAACACTTTGTGGATGAATATTATAAATAGCAATCATAATTTTCAATGTTGGGTCAAGCATATATCTCTAAGGGGAGTGGGAAAACTTCTTATTAGGGTCCATTGTATTTGCTTTTTCTTAAGTAAGATGTTTGCAGACTAAAATTATAGAAATCATTACAAATTGCATTGTGGCAAGGGAGATAATTAAGAAATTTACAAAATTTAAATTCAACTCATTATTAACAACACATTTATCCCTATAAGACTCTAAAATTCTGAAAATTGAAAAAATGCAATGTTTTGATTTTTTAATATATTGTTAATGTCCTTTCATTTTAAATGGAGTGAAAAATTAATATTTGAATATGTTAATTCAACAAAAATACAAGTAATGAACTCAATTGTATAAAAAAACTTTGTGGATAAATATTATAAATAGCAATCCATAATTTTCAATGTTGGGTCAAGCATATATCTCTATAGGGGAGTGGGAAAACTTCTTATTAGGGTCCATTGTATTTGCTTTTTCTTAAGTAAGATGTTTGCAGACTAAAATTATAGAAATCATTACAAATTGCATTGTGGCAAGGGAGATAATTAAGAAATTTACAAAATTTAAATTCAACTCATTATTAACAACACATTTATCCCTATAAGACTCTAAAATTCTGAAAATTGAAAAAATGCAATGTTTTGATTTTTAATATATTGTTAATGCCCTTTCATTTTAAATGGAGTGAAAAGCATAATATTTGAATATGTTAATTCAACAAAAATACAAGTAATGGACTCAATTGAATAAAAAACACTTTAGTGGATGAATATTACAAATTGCAATCCTAAACTTCAATGTTGGGTCATGCATATATCTCTATAGGGGAGTGGGAAAACTTCTTATTAGGGTTCATTGTATTTGCTTTTTCTTAAGTAAGATGTTTGCAGACTAAAATTATAGAAATCATTACAAATTGCATTGTGGCAAGGGAGATAATTAAGAAATTTACAAAATTTAAATTCTCATTATTAACAACACATTTATCCCTATAAGACTTAAAATTCTGAAAATTGAAAAAATGCAATGTTTTGATTTTTTAATATATTGTTAATGCCCTTTCATTTTAAATGGAGTGAAAAGCATATATTTGAATATGTTAATTCAACAAAATACAAGTAATGGACTCAATTGAATAAAAAACACTTTAGTGGGAATATTACAAATTGGAATCCTAAACTTCAATGTTGGGTCAATGCATATATCTCTATAGGGGAGTGGGAAAACTTCTTATTAGGGTCCATTGTATTTGCTTTTTCTTAAGTAAGATGTTTGTAGACTAAAATTATAGAAATCATTACAAATTGCATTGTGGCAAGGGAGATAATTAAGAAATTTACAAAATTTAAATTCAACTCATTATTAACAACACATTTATCCCTATAAGACTCTAAAATTCTAAAAAATTGAAAAAATGCAATGTTTTGATTTTTTAATATATTGTTAATGCCCTTTCATTTTAAATGGAGTGAAAAGCATATATTTGAATATGTTAATTCAACAAAAATACAAGTAATGGACTCAATTGAATAAAAATACTTTAGTGGATGAATATTACAAATTGGAATCCTAAACTTCAATGTTGGGTCATGCATATATCTCTATAAGGGAGTGGGAAAACTTCTTATTAGGGTCCATTGTATTTGCTTTTTCTTAAGTAAGATGTTTGCAGACTAAAATTATAGAAATCATTACAAATTGCATTGTGGCAAGGGAGATAATTAAGAAATTTACAAAATTTAAATTCAACTAATTATTAACAACACATTTATCCCTATAAGACTCTAAAATTCTGAAAATTGAAAAAATGCAATGTTTTGATTTTTTAATATATTGTTAATGCCCTTTCATTTTAAATGGAGTGAAAAGCATAATATTTGAATATGTTAATTCAACAAAAATACAAGTAATGGACTCAATTGAATAAAAAACACTTTAGTGGATGAATATTACAAATTGGAATCCTAAACTTTCAATGTTGGGTCAAGCATATATCTCTAGAGGGGAGTGGGAAAACTTCTTATTAGGGTCCATTGTATTTGCTTTTTCTTAAGTAAGATGTTTGCAGACTAAAATTATAGAAATCATTACAAATTGCATTGTGGCAAGGGAGATAATTAAGAAATTTACAAAATTTAAATTCAACTATTATTAACAACACATTTATCCCTATAAGACTCTAAAATTCTGAAAATTGAAAAATGCAATGTTTTGATTTTTTAATATATTGTTAATGCCCTTTCATTTTAAATGGAGTGAAAAGCATAATATTTGAATATGTTAATTCAACAAAAATACAAGTAATGAACTCAATTGTAAAAACACTTTTGTGGATAAATATTACAAATTGCAATCCTAATTTTCAATGTTGGGTCAAGCATATATCTCTCTATAGGGGAGTGGGAAAACTTCTTATTAGGTCCCATTGTATTTGCTTTTTCTTAAGTAAGATGTTTGCAGACTAAAATTATAGAAATCATTACAAATTGCATTATGGCAAAAGAGATAATTAAGAAATTTACAAAATTTAAATTCAACTCATTATTAACAACACATTTATCCCTATAAGACTCTAAAATTCTGAAAATTGAAAAAATGCAATGTTTTGATTTTTTAATATATTGTTAATGCCTTTCATTTTAAATGGAGTGAAAAGCTATAATATTTGAATATGTTAATTCAACAAAAATACAAGTAATGAACTCAATTGTATAAAATACACTTTTGTGGATGAATATTATAAATAGCAATCCTAATTTCAATGTTGGGTCATGCATATATCTCTATAGGGGAGTGGGAAAACTTCTTATTAGGGTCCATTGTATTTGCTTTTTCTTAAGTAAGATGTTTGCAGACTAAAATTATAGAAATCATTACAAATTGCATTGTGGCAAGGGAGATAATTAAGAAATTTACAAAATTTAAATTCAACTCATTATTAACAACACATTTATCCTTATAAGACTCTAAAATTCTGAAAAATTGAAAAATGCAATGTTTTGATTTTTTAATATATTGTTAATGCCCTTTCATTTTAAATGGAGTGAAAAGCATAATATTTGAATATGTTAATTCAACAAAAATACAAGTAATGGACTCAATTGAATAAAAAACACTTTAGTGGATGAATATTACAAATTGGAATCCTAAACTTCAATGTTGGGTCATGCATATATCTCTATAGGGAGTGGGAAAACTTCTTATTAGGGTCCATTGTATTTGCTTTTTCTTAAGTAAGATGTTTGCAGACTAAAATTATAGAAATCATTACAAATTGCATTGTGGCAAGGGAGATAATTAAGAAATTTACAAAATTTAAATTCAACTCATTATTAACAACACATTTATCCCTATAAGACTCTAAAATTCTGAAATTGAAAAAATGCAATGTTTTGATTTTTAATATATTGTTAATGCCCTTTCATTTTAAATGGAGTGAAAAGCATAATATTTGAATATGTTAATTCAACAAAAATACAAGTAATGGACTCAATTGAATAAAAAACACTTTAGTGGATGAATATTACAAATTGGAATCCTAAACTTCAATGTTGGTCATGCATATATCTCTATAGGGGAGTGGGAAAACTTCTTATTAGGGTCCATTGTATTTGCTTTTTCTTAAGTAAGATGTTTGCAGACTAAAATTATAGAAATCATTACAAATTGCATTGTGGCAAGGGAGATAATTAAGAAATTTACAAAATTTAAATTCAACTCATTATTAACAACACATTTATCCCTATAAGACTCTAAAATTCTGAAAAATTGAAAAAAATGCAATGTTTTGATTTTTTAATATATTGTTAATGCCCTTTCATTTTAAATGGAGTGAAAAGCATATTATTTGAATATGTTAATTCAACAAAAATACAAGTAATGAACTCAATTGTATAAAATACACTTTTGTGGATAAATATTATAAATAGCAATCATAAATTTTCAATGTTGGGTCAAGCATATATCTCTAGAGGGGAGTGGGAAAACTTCTTATTAGGGTCCATTGTATTTGCTTTTTCTTAAGTAAGATGTTTGCAGACTAAAATTATAGAAATCATTACAAATTGCATTGTGGCAAGGGAGATAATTAAGAAATTTACAAAATTTAAATTCAACTCATTATTAACAACACATTTATCCCTATAAGACTCTAAAATTCTGAAAATTGAAAAAAATGCAATGTTTTGATTTTTTAATATATTGTTAATGCCCTTTCATTTTAAATGGAGTGAAAAGCATAATATTTGAATATGTTAATTCAACAAAAATACAAGTAATGGACTCAATTGAATAAAAAAACACTTTAGTGGATGAATATTACAAATTGGAATCCTAAACTTCAATGTTGGGTCATGCATATATCTCTATAGGGGAGTGGGAAAACTTCTTATTAGGGTCCATTGTATTTGCTTTTTCTTAAGTAAGATGTTTGCAGACTAAAATTATAGAAATCATTACAAATTGCATTGTGGCAAGGGAGATAATTAAGAAATTACAAAATTTAAATTCAACTCATTATTAACAACACATTTATCCCTATAAGACTCTAAAAATTCTGAAAATTGAAAAAATGCAATGTTTTTGATTTTTTAATATATTGTTAATGCCCTTTCATTTTAAATGGAGTGAAAAGCATAATATTTGAATATGTTAATTCAACAAAAATACAAGTAATGGACTCAATTGAATAAAAAACACTTTAGTGGATGAATATTACAAATTGGAAATCCAAACTTCAATGTTGGGTCATGCATATATCTCTATAGGGAGTGGGAAAACTTCTTATTAGGGTCCATTGTATTTGCTTTTTCTTAAGTAAGATGTTTGCAGACTAAAATTATAGAAATCATTACAAATTGCATTGTGGCAAGGGAGATAATTAAGAAATTTACAAAATTAAATTCAACTATTATTAACAACACATTTATCCCTATAAGACTCTAAAATTCTGAAAAATTGAAAAAATGCAATGTTTTGATTTTTTAATATATTGTTAATGCCCTTCATTTTAATGGAGTGAAAAGCATAATATTTGAATATGTTAATTCAACAAAAATACAAGTAATGGACTCAATTGAATAAAAACACTTTAGTGGATGAAAATTACAAATTGGAATCCTAAACTTCAATGTTGGGTCATGCATATATCTCTATAGGGGAGTGGGAAAACTTCTTATTAGGGTCCATTGTATTGCTTTTTTCTTAGTAAGATGTTTGCAAACTAAAATTATAGAAATCATTACAAATTGCATTGTGGCAAGGGAGATAATTAAGAAATTTACAAAATTTAAATTCAACTCATTATTAACAACACATTTATCCCTATAAGACTCTAAAATTCTGAAAATTGAAAAAATGCAATGTTTTGATTTTTTAATATATTGTTAATGCCCTTTCATTTTAAATGGAGTGAAAAGCATATTATTTGAATATGTTAATTCAACAAAAAAATACAAGTAATGGACTCAATTGAATAAAAACACTTTTAGTGGATGAATATTACAAATTGGAATCCTAAATTTCAATGTTGGGTCATGCATATATCTCTATAGGGGAGTGGAAAACTTCTTATTAGGGTCCATTGTATTTGCTTTTTCTTAAGTAAGATGTTTGCAGACTAAAATTATAGAAATCATTACAAATTGCATTATGGCAAGGGAGATAATTAAGAAATTTACAAAATTAAATTCAACTCATTATTAACAACACATTTATCCCTATAAGACTCTAAAATTCTGAAAATTGAAAAAATGCAATGTTTTGATTTTTTAATATATTGTTAATGCCCTTCATTTTAAATGGAGTGAAAAGCAAATTATTTGAATATGTTAATTCAACAAAAATACAAGTAATGGACTCAATTGAATAAAAAACACTTTAGTGGATGAATATTACAAATTGGAATCCTAAACTTCAATGTTGGGTCATGCATATATCTCTATAAGGGAGTGGGAAAACTTCTTATTAGGGTCCATTGTATTTGCTTTTTCTTAAGTAAGATGTTTGCAGACTAAAATTATAGAAATCATTACAAATTGCATTGTGGCAAGGGAGATAATTAAGAAATTTACAAAATTTAATTCAACTCATTATTAACAAACATTTATCCCTATAAGACTCTAAAATTCTGAAAATTGAAAAAATGCAATGTTTTGATTTTTTAATATATTGTTAATGCCCTTTCATTTAAATGGAGTGAAAAACATATTATTTGAATATGTTAATTCAACAAAAATACAAGTAATGGACTCAATTGAATAAAAACACTTTAATGGATGAATATTACAAATTGGAATCCTAAATTTCAATGTTGGGTCATGCATATATCTCTATGGGGGTGTGGAAAACTTCTTATTAGGGTCCATTGTATTTGCTTTTTCTTAAGTAAGATGTTTGCAGACTAAAATTATAGAAATCATTACAAATTGCATTGTGGCAAGGAGATAATTAAGAAATTTACAAAATTTAAATTCAACTCATTATTAACAACACATTTATCCCTATAAGACTCTAAAATTCTGAAAATTGAAAAAAATGCAATGTTTTGATTTTTTAATATATTGTTAATGTCCTTTTCATTTTAAATGGAGTGAAAAGCATATATTTGAATATGTTAATTCAACAAAAATACAAGTAATGGACTCAATTGTATAAAATACACTTTTGTGGGAAATATTATAAATTGCAATCACAATTTTCAATGTTGGGTCAAGCATATATCTCTAGAGGGGAGTGGGAAAACTTCTTATTAGGGTCCATTGTATTTGCTTTTTCTTAAGTAAGATGTTTGCAGACTAAAATTATAGAAATCATTACAAATTGCATTGTGGCAAGGGAGATAATTAAGAAATTTACAAAATTTAAATTCAACTCATTATTAACAACACATTTATCCCTATAAGACTCTAAAATTCTGAAAAATGAAAAAATGCAATGTTTTGATTTTTTATATATTGTTAATGCCCTTTCATTTTAAATGGAGTGAAAAGCATAATATTTGAATATGTTAATTCAACAAAAATACAAGTAATGAACTCAATTAATAAAAAATACACTTTAGTGGATGAATATTATAAATAGAAATCCTAAATTCAATGTTGGGTCAAGCATATATCTCTATAGGGGAGTGGGAAAACTTCTTATTAGGGTCCATTGTATTTGCTTTTTCTTAAGTAAGATGTTTTGCAGACTAAAATTATAGAAATCATTACAAATTGCATTGTGGCAAGGGAGATAATTAAGAAATTTACAAAATTTAAATTTAACTCATTATTAACAACACATTTATCCCTATAAGACTCTAAAATTCTAAAATTGAAAAAATGCAATGTTTTGATTTTTAATATATTGTTAATGCCCTTTCATTTTAAATGGAGTGAAAAGCATAATATTTGAAATATGTTAATTCAACAAAAATACAAGTAATGGACTCAATTGTATAAATACTTTTGTGGATAAATATTATAAATAGCAATCATAATTTTTAATGTTGGTCAAGCATATATCTCTATAGGGGAGTGGGAAAACTTCTTATTAGGGTTCATTGTATTTGCTTTTTCTTAAGTAAGATGTTTGCAGACTAAAATTATAGAAATCATTACAAATTGCATTGTGGCAAGGTAGATAATTAAGAAATTTACAAAATTTAAATTCAACTCATTATTAACAACACATTTATCCCTATAAGACTCTAAAATTCTGAAAATTGAAAAAATGCAATGTTTTGATTTTTTAATATATTGTTAATGCCCTTTCATTTTAAATGGAGTGAAAAGCATAATATTTGAATATGTTAATTCAACAAAAATACAAGTAATGGACTCAATTGAATAAAAAACACTTTAGTGGATGAATATTACAAATTGGAATCCTAAACTTCAATGTTGGGTCATGCATATATCTCTATAGGGGAGTGGGAAAACTTCTTATTAGGGTCCATTGTATTTGCTTTTCTTAAGTAAGATGTTTGCAGACTAAAATTATAGAAATCATTACAAATTGCATTGTGGCAAGGGAGATAATTAAGAAATTTACAAAATTTAATTTAACTCATTATTAACAACACATTTATCCTATAAGACTCTAAAATTCTGAAAATTGAAAAAATCAATGTTTTGATTTTTTAATATATTGTTAATGCCCTTTCATTTTAAATGGAGTGAAAAGCATAATATTTGAATATGTTAATTCAACAAAAATACAAGTAATGACTCAATTGTATAAAATACACTTTGTGGATAAATATTATAAATAGCAATCATAAATTTCAATGTTGGGTCAAGCATAATCTCTATAGGGAGTGGGAAAACTTCTTATTAGGGTCCATTGTATTTGCTTTTCTTAAGTAAGATGTTTGCAGACTAAAATTATAGAAATCATTACAAATTGCATTGTGGCAAGGGAGATAATTAAGAAATTTACAAAATTTAAATTCAACTCATTATTAACAACACATTTATCCCTATAAGACTCTAAAATTCTGAAAATTGAAAAAATGCAATGTTTTGATTTTTTAATATATTGTTAATGTCCTTTCATTTTAAATGGAGTGAAAAGTAATATTTGAATATGTTAATTCAACAAAAATACAAGTAATGAACTCAATTGTATAAAATACACTTTTGTGGATAAATATTATAAATAGCAATCACAATTTTCAATGTTGGGTCAAGCATATATCTCTAGAGGGGAGTGGGAAAACTTCTTATTATGGTCCATTGTATTTGCTTTTTCTTAAGTAAGATGTTTGCAGACTAAAATTATAGAAATCATTACAAATTGCATTGTGGCAAGGGAGATAATTAAGAAATTTACAAAATTTAATTTAACTCATTATTAACAACACATTTATCCCTATAAGACTCTAAAATTCTGAAAATTGAAAAAATACAATGTTTTGATTTTTTAATATATTGTTAATGCCTTTCATTTTAAATGGAGTGAAAAGCATAATATTTGAATATGTTAATTCAACAAAAATACAAGTAATGAACTCAATTGTATAAAAAACACTTTTGTGGATAAATATTATAAATAGCAATCCTAAATTTTCAATGTTGGGTCATGCATATATCTCTATAGGGGAGTGGGAAAACTTCTTATTAGGGTCCATTGTATTTGCTTTTTCTTAAGTAAGATGTTTGCAGACTAAAATTATAGAAATCATTACAAATTGCATTGTGGCAAGGGAGATAATTAAGAAATTTACAAAATTTAAATTCAACTCATTATTAACAACACATTTATCCCTATAAGACTCTAAAATTCTGAAAAATTGAAAAAATGCAATGTTTTGATTTTTTAATATATTGTTAATGCCCTTTCATTTTAAATGGAGTGAAAAGCATAATATTTGAATATGTTAATTCAACAAAAATACAAGTAATGGACTCAATTGAATAAAAACACTTTAGTGGATAAATATTATAAATTGGAATCCTAAACTTCAATGTTGGGTCATGCATATATCTCTATAGGGGAGTGGAAAACTTCTTATTAGGTCCATTGTATTTGCTTTTTCTTAAGTAAGATGTTTGCAGACTAAAATTATAGAAATCATTACAAATTGCATTGTGGCAAGGGAGATAATTAAGAAATTTACAAAATTTAAATTCAACTTATTAACAACACATTTATCCTTATAAGACTCTAAAATTTTGAAAATTGAAAAAATGCAATGTTTTGATTTTTTAATATATTGTTAATGCCCTTTCATTTTAAATGGAGTGAAAAGCATAATATTTAATATGTTAATTCAACAAAAAATACAAGTAATGAACTCAATTGTAATAAAATACACTTTTGTGGATNAATCCTAAGCTTCAATGTTGTGTCTAGCATATATCTAATGAGAGGACTGGGAAAACTTCATATTAGATTCTATTGCATTTTGTTTTTTTTCTTAAGAAATATTTTTCCAAACTAAAATTATAAAAATCATTAGAAATTGCATTCGGGCAAGCAAGATAATTAAGAAATTTACAAAATTTAAATTCAACTGATTATTAACAATACATTTATCCCTATAAGACTTTAAAATTCTGAAAATTGCAAAAATGCAATGTTTTGATGTTTTAATATATTTTTAATGCTCTTTCATTTAAATGGAGTGAAAAGCATAATATTTAAATATGTTAATTCAACAAAAATACAAGTAATGGACTCAATTGAATAAAAAATACTTTAATGGATGAATATTGCGAATTGGAATCCTAAACTTCAATGTTGGGTCATGCATATATCTCTATAGGGGAGTGGGAAAACTTCTTATTAAGGTCAATTGTATTTTCTCTTTCTCAAGTAAGATGTCTGCTGACTAAAATTATTGAAATCATTACAAATTGCGTTGTGAGAAAGGGGATAATTAAGAATTTACAAAATTTAAATTCAACTCATTCTTAACAACACATTTATCCCTATAAGACTATAAAAGTATGAAAATTGAAAAAATGCAATATTTTGATTTTTTAATATAATGTTAAGGCCCTTTCATTTTAAATAGAGTGAAAAGTATAATATTTGAATATGTTAATTCAACAAGAATACAAGTAATGGTGTCAATTGAATACAAAACACTTAGTTGATGAATATTACAAATGGGAATCCTAAACTTCAATGTTGGGTCATGCATACATCTCAAAGGGGAGTGGGAAAACTTCTTATTAGGGTTCATTGTATATGCTTTTTCTTAAGTAAGATGTTTGTAGACTAAAATTAAGAAATCATTACAAATTGCATTGTGGTAAGGGGAGATAATTAAGAAATTTACAAATTTAAATTCAACTCATTATTAACAACACATTTATCTCTGTAAGACTCCAAAATTCTGAAAATTGAAAAAATGCACTGTTTGATGTTTTAAATATTGTTAATGCCCATTCATTTTAAATGGTGTGAAAAGCATAAATATTTGAATATATTAATTTAACAAAAATACAAGTAATGGACTTAATTGAATAAAACAACTTTAGTGGATGTATATTACAAATTGGAATTCTAAACTTCAATGTTGGATCATGCATACATCATTATAAGTGAGTGGGAAAACTTCTTATTAGAGTCCATTGTATTTGCTTTTTCATAAGTAAGATGTTTGCAGACTAAAATTATAAAAATCATTAAATATTGCATTGTGGTAAGGGAGATAATTAGGAAATTTACAAAATTTAAATTCAACTGATTATTAACAACACATTTATCCCTATAAGACTATAAAATTCTGAAAATTGAAAAAATGCAATGTTTTGATTTTTTTAATATAATTTTAAGGCCCTTTCATTTTAAATGGAGTGAAAAGCAAAATATTTAAATATTTTAATTCAACACGAATACAAGTAATGGACTCAATTGAATAAAAAACACTTTAGTGGATGCATATTACAAATTGGAATCCTAAACTTCAATATTAGGTCATGCGTATATCTTTATAGGTGAGTGGGAAAACTTCTTATTGGGGTTCATTGTATTTGTTTTTTCATAAGTAAGATGTTTGTAAACTAAAATTAGAAATCATTTCAAATTGCATTGTGCTAAGGGAGATAATTAAGAAATTAAACTGATTATTAACAGCACATTTACCCCTATAAGACTCTAAAATTCAGAAAATTGAGAAAATGCAAGGTTTTGTTTTTTAAATAAATTGTTAATGCCCTTTCATTTTAAATGGATTGAAAAGCATAGTATTTAAACTTGTTAATTCAAGAAAAATACAAGTAATGGATTCAATCGAATAAAAAACACTTTAGTGAATGAGTATTATAAATTGGAATCCTAAACTTCAATGTTGGGTGAAGCATATATTCAAGAGGGGATGGGAAAACTTCTTATTAGATTTTATTGCATTTGTTGTTAATTAAGAAATATTTTTCCAGACTAAAATTATAGAAATCATTTGAAATTGCATTTTGGCAAGGGAGATAATTAAGAAATTTACAAAAGTTAAATTCAGGTAATTATTAACAACACATTTATCCCTTTAAGACTCTAAAATTATGAAAATTAAAAAAAATGAAAAGTTTTGATGTTTAAATATGTTGTTAATGCCCTTTCATTTTAATTGGAGTGAAACCATAATATTTTGAATATGTTAATTCAGCAAAAATACAAGTAATGGACTCAATTGAATAAATCACTTTGGTGGATGAATATTGCAAATTGGAATCCCAAACATCAATGTTGGGTCATGCATATATCTCTAGAGGGAAGTGGGAAGACTTCTTATTAGGGTCCATTGTAGTTTTTTTTTTTCTAAAGTAAGATGTTAGTTAGCTAAAATTATTGTAATCATTACAAATTGCGTTGTGAGAAGGGAGATAATTAAGAAATTTACAAAATTTAAATTGAACTCATTATAACAACAAATTTATCCCTATAAGACTCTAAAATTCTGAAAATTGAAAAAATGCACTATTTTGATGTTTTAATATATTGTTAATGCCCTTTCATTTTAAATGGTGGGAGAAGCATAATATTTGAATATGTTAATTCACAAAAAATACAAGTAATGGACTCAATTGAATAAAAAACACTTTAGTGGATGAATATTGCAAATTGGAATCCTAACTTCAATGTTGGGTCATGCATATATCTCTATAAGGAAGTGGGAAAACTTCTTATTAGGGTCCATTGTATTTTTTTTTCTAAAGTAAGATGTTAGTTAGCTAAAATTATTGAAATCATTACAAATTGCGTGGTGAGAAGGGAGATAATTAAGAAATTTACAAAAATTTAAATTGAACTCATTATTAACAACAATTTATCCCTATAAGACTCTAAAAATTCTGAAAATTGAAAAAATGCACTATTTTGATGTTTTAATATATTGTTAATGCCCTTTCATTTTAAATGGTGGGAGAACCATAATATTTGAATATGTTAATTCAACAAAAATACAAGTAATGGACTCAATTGAATAAAAACACTTTAGTGGATGAATATTGCAAATTGGAATCCTAAACTTCAATGTTGGGTCATGCATATATCTCTATAAGGAGTGGGAAAACTTCTTATTAGGTTCCATTGTATTTTTTTTTTCTTAAGTAAGATGTTTGGTAGCTAAAATTATTGAAATCATTACAAATTGCATTGTGAGAAGGGAGATAATTATGAAATTTACAAAATTTAAATTGAACTCATTATTAACAACACATTTATCTCTATAAGATTTAAAAATTCTGAAAATGAAAAATGTACTGTCTTGATGTTTTAATATATTGTTAATGCCCTTTCATTTTAAATGGTGGGAGAAGTATAATATTTGAATATGTTAATTCAACAAAAAATGCAAGTAATGGACTCAATTGAATAAAAAACACTTTAGTGGATGAATATTGCAAATTGGAATACTAAACATCAATGTTGGGTCATACATATATCTCTATAGGGAAGTGGAAAACTTCTTATTAGGGTCCATTGTATTTGTTTTTTTCTTAAGTAAGATGTTTGGTAGCTAAAATTTATTGAAATCATTACAAATTGCGTTGTGAAAAAGGAGATAATTAAGAAATTTACAAAATTTAAATTGACCTCATTATTAACAACACATTTATCCCTATAAGACTCTAAATTTTGAACTGAAAAAATGTACTGTTTTGATGTTTTAATATATTGTTAGTGCCCTCCATTTTAAATGGTGGGAGAAGCATAATATTTGAATATGTTAATTAAAAAAAAATACAAGTAATGGACTCAATTGAATAAAAAACACTTTAGTGGATGAATATTGCAATTGGAATCCTAAACTTCAATGTTGGGTCATGCATATATCTCTATAGGGGAGTGGGAAAACTTTTAATTAGGATTCATTGTATTAGTTTTTTCTTAAGTAAGATGTTGCAAACTAAAATTATAAAAATCATTACAATTTCATTGTGGTGAGGGAGATAATTAAGAAATTTACAAAATTTAAATACAACTCATTATTTATTACACATTATCCTTATATGACTCTAAATTCTGAAAACTGAAAAAATGCTCTCTTTTGATGTTTTAATATATTGTTAATGCCCTTCCAATTTAAATGGTGTGAAAGGCATAATATTTAAGTATGTTAATTCAGAAAAATACAAGTAATGGACTCAATTGAATAAAAACACTTTAGTGGATGCATTTACAAATTGAATCCTAAACTTCAATATTAGTCATGCGTATATCTTATAGTGAGTGGGAAAACTTCTTATTGGGGTATTGTATTTGCTTTTTCATATAAAGATTTTGTAAACTAAAATTATAAAAATCATTTCAAATTGCATTGTGCTAAGGGAGATAATTAAGAAATTAAACTGATTATTAACAGCACATTTACCCCTATAAGACTCTAAAATTCAGAAAATTGAGAAAATGCAAGGTTTTGTTTTTTAAATAAATTGTTAATGCCCTTTCATTTTAAATGGATTGAAAAGCATAGTATTTAAACTTGTTAATTCAAGAAAAATACAAGTAATGGATTCAATCGAATAAAAAACACTTTAGTGAATGAGTATTATAAATTGGAATCCTAAACTTCAATGTTGGGTCATGCATATATCTCTATAGGGGAGTGGGAAAACTTCTTATTAGGGTCCATTGTATTTGCTTTTTCTTAAGTAAGATGTTTGTAGACTAAAATTATAGAAATCATTACAAATTGCATTGTGGCAAGGGAGATAATTAAGAAATTTACAAAAATTAAATTTAACTCATTATTACCAACACATTTACCCCTATAAGATCCTAAAATTCTGAAAAATGAAAAAATGGAAAGTTAAGATTTTTAATATAATGTTAACCCCTTCCATTTTAAATGGAGTGAGAACCGTAATATTTGCATATGTTAATTCAATAAAAATACAAGTAATGGACTCAATTGAATAAAAAAACACTTTTGTGGATGCATATTACAAATTGGAATCCTAACTTCAATGTTGGGTCATGCATATATCTTTATAAGGGAGTGGGAAAATTTCTTATTAGGGTCCATTGTATTTGCTTTTTCTTAAGTAAGATGTTGCATTACTAAAATTATAGAAATCATTAGAAATTGCATTGTGGCAAGGGAGATAATTAAGAAATTTACAATATTTAAATTCAACTGATTATCAACAACACATTTATCCTTATAAGACCCTAAAATTCTGAAAATTGAAAAAATAGAAATTTGATTTTTTTTAATGAAATGTTAATGCCCTTTCATTTTACATGGACTGAAAACCATAATATTCGAATATGTTAATTCAACAAAAATACAAGTAATGGACTCAATGGAATAAAAATCACTTTAATGGATGCATATTGCAAATTGGAATCCTAAACTTCAATGTTGGGTCATGCATATATCTCTCTAGGGAGTGGGAAAACATCCAATTAGGGTTCATTGTATTTGCTTTTTCTCAAGTGTGATGTTTGCAGACTAAAATTATAGAAATCATTTACAAAGAGCATTGTGGTAAAGAGAGATAACTAAGAAATTTACAAAAATTTAAATTCAACTTATTATTATTAGCACATTTATCCCTATAAGACTGTAAATTCTGAAAATTGAAAAAATGCAATATTTTGATGTTTTAATTTATCGTTAATGCCCTTTCATTTTAAATGGTGTGAAAAACATAATATTTGAATATGTTAATTCAACAAAAATACAAGTAATGGACTCAATTGAATAAAAAACAATTTAGTCGATGAATATTACAAATTTGAATCCTAAACTTCAATGTTAGGTCATGCATATATCTTTATAGGGGAGTGAGAAAACTTCTTATTAGGGTTAATTGTATTTGGTTTTTCTGGAGTAAGATGTTTGCAGACTAAAAGTATAGAAATCATTACAACTTTGCATTGTGGCAGGGGAGATAATTAAGAAATTTACAAAATTAAATTCAACAAATTATTAACAACACATTAATTCCTATAACACTCACAAATTCTGAAAATTGAAAAAATGAAAAGTTTAGATTTTTTAATATAAAGTTAAGGCCCTTTCATTTTAAATGGAGTAAAAAACATAATATTTGAATATGTTAATTCAACAAAGATATAAGTAATGGACTCAATTCAATAAAACACACTTTAGTCGTTGGAATATTACAGATTGGATTCCTAAACTTCAATGTTGGGTCATACATATATCTCTATAGGGAGTGGGAAAACTTCTATTAGGGTTCATTATATTTGTTTTTTCTGAAGTGAGACGTTTGCAGACTAAAATTATGAAAATCACTACAAAGTGCATTGTGGTAAGGGAGATAATTAAGAAATTTACAAAAATTAAATTCAACTAATTATTAACAACACATTTATTCCTATAAGACTCTAAAATTCTGAAAATTGAAAAAATGCAAAGTTTTCATTTTTTAATATAAAGTTAAGGCCTTTCATTTTAAATGGAGTGAAAAGTGTATTATTTGTATATGTTAATTCAACAAAAATACAAGTAATAGACTCAATTGAATAAAAAACACTTTAGTGGAAGAATATTACAGATTGGATTCCTAAACTTAAATGTTGGGTCATGCATATATCTCAATAGGGGAGTGGGAAAACTTCTTATTACGGTTCATTGTATTTGCTTTTTCTTAAGTGAGATGTTTGCAGACTAAAATTATAGAAATTATTACAAAGTGCATTGTGGTAAGGGAGATAATTAAAAAATTTACAAAATTAAATTCAACTCATTATTAACAACTCATTATTAACGACACATTTTTCCCTATAAGACTCTAAAATTCTAAAAATTGAAAAAATGCAAAGTTTAAATTGTTTAATATAAAGCTTATGGCCCTTTTATTTTAAATGGAGTGAAAAGTATATGTTAATTCGACAAAAATACCAGTAATGGACTCAATTGAATAAAAAACACTTTAGTGGATGAATATGACAGATTGGATTCCTAAACTTCAATGTTGGGTCATGCATATATCTCTATAGGGGAGTGGGAAAACTTCCTATTAGGGTTTAATGTATTTGCTTTTTCTTAAGTGAGATGTTTGTAGACTAAAATTATAGAGATCATTACAAAGTGCATTGTGGTAAGGGAGATAATTTAGAAATTTACAAAATTTAAATTCAACTCATTATTAAGAACACATTTATGCCTATAAGATTCTAAAATTCTGAAAATTGAAATGCAAAGTTTTCATTTTTTAATATAAAGTTAAGGCCTTTCATTTTAAATGGAGTGAAAAGCGTATTATTTGTATATGTTAATTCAACAATAATACATGTAATGCACTTAATTGAATAAAAAACATTTTAGTGGATGAATATTACATATTGGATTCCTAAACTTCAATGTTGGGTCATGAATATATCTTTATGGGGGAGTGGGAAAACTTCAATGTTGCTTTTTCTTAAGTGACATATTTGCAGACTAAAATTTTAGAAATCATTACAAAGTGCATTGTGGTAAGGGAGATGATGAGAACCGTAGAGATGAAGGGTGGAAGGCTTCAAAGAATGCAAAAAGTCCATTGCACATTCTAGAAGGCCTAATAACACGAGCTAGAGCTTGAATTGATGCAAGAGGTCCATTGCACATTCCAAAAGGCCCAATAACACGAGCTAGAGTTTCAATGGATGCAAGAGGTCCATTGCACATTCTAGAAGGCCCAATAACACGAGATAGGGCCAAAAAGATTAAAGAAGCACTAAATGGGCTGATTTAAGACAATCAGGCCAACCAAGCTTCAAATGGTGCGAATTCAAGTTTTAAAGAGAGCCCAGGCCTAATTAATATAATTGGACAACTTAATGGGTTAGACTAAGTGATAGCATTCACTCCTAAATAGGAGTTCATTGTATCTGCTGGAATTAGTCTGAAATTCCTCCAAAATAAGGATTTCTCCTAAATAGGAATTTTGCCTCTTTAGGATTGCTATCTAAGCCTATAAATAGGCACCCATTGTAAGCTTTGGAAATAAGACAACTTTGAGTGAAATAGAAAGCAAGGGTTTTTCTCCCTCAGTTCTTTGAGAACTGAAGAACTTATAAAGAGGTACTTCTTCTTGCGGCGTTCAAATCGACTTATCACTCCCAATTCCTTTCTTTTCTGGAGTGTGGCATCCATATCCTTCTTGAATACCCTAGGTTTGTGTTCCTTCGAATATTGGGTCTAGGGTTTCTGTTATTAAACTCTGATTTAGCTTTCCTGGTTGTTCTTTGATTCATTGTGTGCGTTAGGTCCCTAAGCCACGTCTTTTTGGGGTTTTCCGCATCAGGAGATAATTAGGAAATTTACAAAATTTAAATTTAACTAATTATTAACAGTAGATTTATCCCTATAAGACTCTAAAATTCTGAAAATTGAAAAAATGCAAAGTTTTGAATTTTTACTATAAACTGAAGGCCCTTTCATTTTACATGGAGTGAAAAGCATAATATTTGTATATGTTAATTCAACAAAAATGCAAGTAATGGGCTCAATTGAATAAAAAACTCTTTAGTGGATGCATATTACAAATTGGAATCCTAAACTTCAATGTTGGGTCATGTATATATCTCTATAGGGGTGTAGGAAAACTTTTTATAGGGGTTCATTGTATTTGCTTTTTCCTAAATAAGATCTTTGCAGACTAAAATTATATAAATCATTACAAATTGCATTGTGGCAAGGGAGATGATTAATAAATTTACAAAAATTAAATTCAACTAATTATTAACAACACATTTATCCTTATATGACTTTAAAATTCTGAAAATTGAAAAAATGCAAAGTTTTGATTTTTTAATATAAAGTTAGGGCACTTTCATTTAAATGGAGTGAAAAGCGTAAAATTTGTATAAGTTAATTCAACAAAAATACAAGTAATAGACTTAATTGAATAAAAAACACTTTAGTGGATGAATATTACAAATTGGAATCCTAAACTTCAATGTTGGGTCATGCATATATCTCTTTAGGGGACTGGGAGAACATCTTATTAGGGTTCATTGTATTTGCTTTTTCTTAGGTAAGATGTTTGCAGACTAAAATTATAAAAATCATTACAAATTGCATTATGGTAAGGAAGATAATTAAGAAATTTACAAAATTTAAACTCAACTCATTATTAACAACACATTTATCCCTATAAGACTCTAAAATTCTGAAAATTGAAAACATGCACTGTTTTGATGTTTTAATATATTGTTAATGCCCTTTCATTTTAAATAGTGTGAAAAGCATAATATTTGAAGATGTTAATTTAACAAAAATACAAGTCAAGGACTCAATTGAATAAAAACACTTTAGTCGATGAATATTACAAATATGAATCCTAAACTTCAATATTGGGTCATGCATATATCTTTATAGAGGAGTGGAAAAACTTCTTATTAGGGTTCATTGTACTTGCTTTTTCTTAAGTAAGATGTTTGCAGCCTAAAATTATAGTAATCATTACATATTGCATTGTGGCAGCGGAGATAATTAAGAAATTTAGAAAAATTAAATTCAACTAATTATTAAGCCACATTTATTCCTATAAGAGTCTAAAATTCTAAAAATGCAAAGTTTTGATTTTTTAATTTAAAGTTAAGGCCATTCATTTTAAACGGGGTGAAATGTATAATATTTGTATATGTTAATTCAACAAAAATACAAGTAATGGACTCAATTGAATAAAATACACTTTAGTGCATGAATATTACAAATTGGAATCCGAAACTTCAATGTTGGGTCATGCATATATCTCTATAGAAAAGTGGGAAAACTTTTTATTAGGGTTCATTGTCTTTGCTTTTTCTTAAATAATATGTTTGGAGACTAAAATTATAGAAATCATTACAAATTGCATTGTGGTAAGGGAGATTATTAAGAAATTTACAAAATTTAAATTCAACTGATTATTAATAACACATTTATCCTTATAAGAATCTAAAATTCTTAAAATTGAAAAAATGCATTGTTTTGATGTTTTAATATATTGTTAATGCTCATTCAATATAAATGGAGTGAAAAGCATAATATTTGAATATGTTAATTCAACAAAAATACAAGTGAAGGACGTAATTAAGTAAAAAACACTTTAGTAGATGAATATTACAAATTGGAATCCTAAACTTCAATGTTGGGTCATGAATATATCTCTATAGGGAAGTGGGAAAACTTCTTATTAGGATTCATTGTTTTTGCTTTTTCTTATGTAAGATGTTTGGAGACTAAAATTATAGAAATCATTACAAATGGCAGTCTGGTAAAGGATATAATTAAGAAATTTACAAAATTTATATTCAACTGATTATTAACAACACATTATCTCTATAAGACTCTAAAATCGTGAAAATTGAAAAAATGCAATATTTTGATGGTTTAATATATTTTTCAAGCCCATTCATTTTAAATAGAGTGAAAACCAAAATATTAGAATATGTTCATTCAACAAAGATACAAGTAATGGACTCAATTGAATAAAAAATACTTTAGTGGATGAATATTACAAATTGGAATTCGAAACTTCAATGTTGTGTCATGCATATATCTCTATAGGAGAGTGGGAAAACTTCTTATTAGGGTTCATTGTATTTGTTTTTTCTTAAATAATATGTTTGAAGACTAAAATTATAGAAATCATTACAAATTGCATTGTGGTAAGGGAGATAATTAGGAAATTTACAAAATTGAAATTTAACTGATTATTAATAACACATTTATCCCTATAAAACTCTAAAATTCTTAAAATTGATAAAATGCACTATTTTGATGTTTTAATATATTGTTAATGTCCTTTCATTTTAAATGCTGTGAAATGCATAATATTTGAATATGTTAATTCAACAAAAATACAAGTAAAGGACTCAATTGAATAAAAAACACTTTAGTGGATGAATATTACAAATTAAAATCCTATGCTTTAATGTTGGGTCATGCATATATCTTTATAGGGGTATGGAAAAACTTCTTATTAGGGTCCATTGTATTCGCTTTTTCCTAAGTAAGATGTTTGGAGACTAAAATTATAAAAATCATTACAAGTTGCATTGTGGTAAGGGAGATAATCAAGAAATTAACAAAATTTAAATTTAATTGATTATTAATAACACATTTATCCCTATAAGACTCTAAAATTCTTAAAATTGAAAAAATGCATTGTTTTAATGTTTTAATATATTGTTAATGCCCTTTCATTTTAAATGGAGTGAAAAGCATAATATTTGAATATGTTAATTCAACAACAATACAAGTAATGGATTCAATTAAATAAAAAACACTTTAGTGGATGAATATTACAAATTGAAATCCTAAACTTCAATGTTGGGTCATGCATGTATCTTTATAAGGAAGTGGGAAAACTTCTTATTAGGGTTCATTGTACTTGCTTTTCCTTAAGTAAGATGTTTGTAGACTAAAATTATAGAAATCATTACAAATTGCATTCGAGTAAGGGAGATAATAAAAAAATTTACAAAATTTAAATTCAATTGATTATTAACAACACATTTATCTCTATAAGACATTAAAATTCTGAAAATTGAAAAAATGCAATGTTTTGATGTTTTCATATATTTTTAATGCCCTTTTCGGTTTAAATGGAGTGAAAACCAAAATATTTGAATATGTTAACTCGGCAAAAATACAAGTAATGGACTCAATTGAATAAAAAACATTTTAGGGAATGAATATTAGAAATTGGAATGCTAAAATTCGATGTTGGGTCATGTATATATCTTCATAAGGGAGTGGGAAAACTTCTTGTTAGGGTCCATTGTATTTGCTTTTTCTTAAGTAAGATGTTTGCAGACTAAAATTATACAAATCATTACAAATTGCATTGTAGTAAGGGAGATAATTAAGAAATTTACAAAATTTAAATTCAACTCATTCTTAACAACACATTTATTCCTATCAGAGTATAAAATTCTAAAAATTGAAAAAATGCAATGTTTTGATTTTCTAATATAATGTTAAGGCCCTCTCATTTTAAATGGAGTGAAAAGTATAATATTTTAATATCTTAATTCCACAAAAATACAAGTAATGGACTCCATTAAATAAAAAACTCTTAAGTGGATGCAGATTACAAATTGGAATCTTAAACTGCAATGATGGGTCATGCATATATCTCTATAGGGGAGTAGGAAAACTTCTTATTAGGGTTTATTGTACTTGCTTTTCCTTAAGTAAGATGTTTGCAGACTAAAATTATAGAAATCATTACAAATTGCATTCTGGTAAGGGAGATAATTAAAAAATTTACAAAATTTAAATTCAATTGATTATTAATAACACATTTATCTCTATAAGACTCTAACATCCTGAAAATTGAAAAAATGCAATATTTTGATGTTTTAATATATTTTTAATGCCCTTTCATTTTAAATGGAGTGAAAACCAAAATATTTGAATATGTGAATTCAACAAAAATACAAGTAATGGACTTACTTGAATAAAAAACACTTTACTAGATGAATATTACAAATTGGAATCCTAAACTTCAATGTTGGGTCATGCATATATCTCTATAGGGAAGTGGGAAAACTTCTTATTAGGGTTCATTGTATTTGCTTTTTCTTAAGTAAGATGTTTGCAAACTAAAATTATAGAAATCATTACAAAGTGCATTCTGGTAAGGGATATAATTATGAAATTTACAAAATTTGAATTTAACTAATTATTTACAATACATTTATCTCTATAAGACATTAAAATTCTAAAAATTGAAAAAATGCAATGTTTTGATGTTTGCATATATTTTTAATGCCCTTTCGGTTTAAATGGAGTGAAAACCAAAATATTTGAATATGTTAACTCGACAAAAATACAAGTAATTGACTCAATTGAATAAAAAACACTTTAGGGAATGAATATTAGAAATTGGAATGTTAAAATTCGATGTTGGGTCAAGTATATATCTTTATAAGGGAGTGGGAAAACTTCTTGTTAGGGTCCATTGTATTTGCTTTTTCTTAAGTAAGATGTTTGCAGACTAAAATTATACAAATCATTACAAATTGCATTGTAGTAAGGGAGATAATTAAGAAATTTACAAAATTTAAATTCAACTCATTATTAGCAGTACATTTATCCCTATAAGAGTATAAAATTCTAAAAATTGAAAAAATGCAATGTTTTGATTTTTAAAAATAATGTTAAGGCCCTTTCATTTTAAATGGAGTGAAAAGTATAATATTTTAATATGTTAATTCCACAAAAATACAAGTAATGGACTCAATTAAATAAAAAACTCTTAAGTGGATGCATATTACAAATTGGAATCCTAAATTCAATGTTTGGTCATGCATATATCTTTATAAGGGAGTAGGAAAACTTCTTATTAGGGACCGTTGTATTTGCTTTTTCTTAAGTAAGATGTTTGTAGACTACAATTATACAAATTATTACAAATTGCATTGTGATAAGGGAGATAATTAAGAAATTTACAAAATTTAAATTTAACTCATTATTAACAACAAATTTATCCCTACAAAACTCTAAAATTCTGAAAATTGAAAAAATGCAAAGTTTTGATTTTTTTAATAAATTGTTAATGCCCTTCCATTTTAAATGGAGTGAAAAGCATAATATTTGAATATGTTAATTCAACAAAAATACAAGTAATGGACTCAATTGAATAAAAAACACTTTAGTCGATGAATATTATAAATTTGAATCCTAAACTTCAATGTTGGGTCAAGCATATATCTCTATAAGGGAGTGGGAAAGCTTCTTATTAGGGTTCATTGTAATTGCTTTTTCTTAGGTAAGATGTGTGCTGACTAAAATTATAGAAATCCTTACAAATTGCTTTATGGCAGGGGAGATAATTAAGAAATTTACAAAATTTAAAATCAACTCATTATTAACAGCACATTTATCCCTATAAGACTCTAAAATTCTGAAAATTGAAAAAATGCACTGTTTTGATGTTTTAATATATTGTTAATGCCCTTTCATTTTAAATGGTGTGAAAAGCATATTATTTGAATATGTTAATTCAACAGAAATACAAGTAAATGACTCAATTGAATAAGGAACACTTTAGTCGATGAATATTACAACTTTGAATCCTAAACTTCAATGTTGGGTCATACATATATCTCTATAAGGGAGTGCGAAAACTTCCTATTAGGGTTCATTGTATTTGCTTTTTCTTAAGTAAGATGTGTGTAGACTAAAATTATAGAAATCATTACAAATTGCTTTATGGTAGGGGAGATAATTAAGAAATTTACAATATTTAAATTCAACTAATTATTAACAACACATTTATCCCTATAAGACTTTAGAATTCTAAAAATTGAAAAAATGCAATGTTTTGGCATTTTAATATATCTTTAATGCCCTTTTATTTTAAATGGAGTGAAAACCAAAATATTTGAATATGTCAATTTAGCAAAAATACAAGTAATTGAGTCAATTGAATAAAAAACACTTTAGGGGATGAATATTAGAAATTGGAATCCTAAAGTTCAATGTTGGGTTATGCAAATATCTCTATAGGGAAGTGGGAAAACTTCTTATTAGGGTTCAATGTATTTGCTTTTTCTTAAGTTAGATGTCTGCAGTCTAAAATTATAGAAATTATTACAAATTGCATTTTGGTAAGGGAGATAATTAACAAATTTATAAAATTGAAATTCAACTGATTATTAACAACACATTTATCTCTATAAGGCTTTAAAATTCTCAAAATTGAAAAAATGCAATGTTTTGATTTTTTTAATATAATGTTAAGGTCCTCTCATTTTAAATGGAGTAAAAAACATAATATTTTAACATGTTAATTCAACAAAAATACAAGTAATGGACTCAATTGAATAAAAAACTCTTTAGTGGATGCATATTACTAATTGGAATCCTAAACTTCAATGTTGGGTCATGCATATATCTTTACAAGGGAGTAGGAAAACTTCTTATTAGGGACCATTGTATTTGCTTTTTCTTAAGTAAGTTGTTTATAGACTACAATTATAGAAATCATTACAAATTGCATTGTGGTAAGGGAGATAATTAAGAAATTTACAAAATTTAAATTCAACTCATTATTAACAACACATTTATCCCTACAAAACTCTAAAATTCTGAAAATTGAAAAAAATGCAAAGTGTTGATTTTTTAAACAATTGTTAATCCCTTTTCATTTTAAATGGAGTGAAAAGTATAATATTTGATTCTATTAATTCAACAAAAATACAAGTAATGGACTCAATTAAATAAAAAAACACTTTAGTGGATGAATAATAGAAATTAGAATCCTAAAATTCAATGTTAGGTCAAGCATATATCTTCATAAGTGAGTGGGAAAACTTCTTATTAGGGTCCATTGTATTTGCTTTTTCTTAAGTATGATGTTTAGAGACTAAAATTACACAAATCATTACAAATTGCATTGTAGTAAGGGAGATAATTAAGAAATTTACAAAATTTAATTTCAACTTATTCTTAACAACACATTTATCCCTATCAGACTCAAATTATACAAATCATCACAAATTGCATTCTGGTAAGGGAGATAATTAAGAAATTTATAAAATTTAAATACAACTGATTATTAATAACACATTTATCTCTATAAGACTTTAAAATTCAGAAAATTGAAAAAATGCAATGTTTTGATGTTTTAATATATTTTTAATGCCCTTTCATTTTAAATGGAGTGAAAACCAAAATATTTGAATATGCTAAGTCAACAAAAATATAAGTAATTGACTCAATTGAATAAAAAACACTTTAGTGGATGAATATTAAAAATTGGAATCCTAAAATTCAATGTTGGGTCATGCGTATATCTTTATAGGGGAGTGCAAAAACTTCTTATTAGGGTCCATTGTATTTACTTTTTGTTAAGTAAGATGTGTGCGTACTAAAAGTATAGAAATTTTTACAAATTGCTTTGTGGCGGGGGAGATAATTAAGAAATTTACAACATTTAAATTCAACTAATTATTAACAACACATTTATCTTTATAAGACTCTAAAATTGTGAATATTGAAAAAAGCAAAGTTTTAATTTTTTTAATATAAAGTTAAGGCCCTTTCATTTTAAATGGACTGACAAGCACAATATTTGTTTATGTTAATTCAAAAGAGTACAAGTAATGGACTCAATTGAATAAAATACACTTTAGTGGATGAATATTACAAATTGGAATCCTAAACTACAATGATGTGCCATGCATATATCTCTATAGGGGAGTGGGAAAACTTCGTATTCGAGTTCATTGTATTTGCTTTTTCTTAAGTAAGATGTTTGCAGACTACAATTATAGAAATCATTACAAATTGCATTGTGGCAAGGGAGATAATTAAGAGATTTACGAAATTTAAATTTAACTCATTATTAACAACACATTTATCCTTATAAAACTCTAAAATTCTGGAAATGGAAAAAATGTACTGTTTTGATGTTTTCATATATTGTTGATACCCTCTCATTTTAAATGGTGTAAAAAGTATAATATTTGAATATGTTAATTCAACAAAAATACAAGTAAAAGACTAAATTGAATAAAAAACACTTTAGTCGATGAATATTACAAATTTGAATCCTAAACTTCAATGTTGGGTCATGCATATATCTCTGTGGGGAAGTGGGAAAACTTCTTATTAGGGTTCATTGTATTTGCTTTTTCTTAAGTAAGATCTTTGCAGATTAAAATTACAGAAATCTTTACAAATTTCTTTGTGGCAGGGGAGATAATTAAGAAATTTACAAAATTTAAATTCAACTAATTATTAACAACACATTTATCCCTATAAGACTCTAAAATTCTTAAAATTGAAAAAAAGCACTGCTTTGATGTTTTAATATATTGTTAATGCCCTTTTATTTTAAATGGTGTGAAAAGGATAATATTTGAATATGTTAATTCAACAAAAATACAAGTAATGAACTCAATTGAATAAAAAAACACTCTAGTGGATGCATATTACAAATTGGAATCCGAAACTTCAATATTAGGTTGTGCATATATCTCTATAGGGGGGTGGGAAAACTTTTTATGAGGGTTCATTGTATTTGCTTTTTCTTAAGTAAGATGTTTGCATACTACAATTATAGAAATCATTAAAAATTGTATTGTGGTAAGGGCGATAATTAAGAGATTTACAAAATTAAAATTCAACTCATTAATAACAACACGTTTATCCCTATAAGACTCTAAAATTTTGAATATTGAAAAAATGCAAAGTTTTGATTTTTTAATATAATTTTAATGCCCTTTCATTTTAAATGGAGTGAAAGGCACAATATTTGTTTATGTTAATTCAATAAAAAAACAAGTAATGGACTCAATTGAATAAAAAACACTTTAGTGGATGAATATTATAAATTGAAATCCTAAACTTCCTATTGAGGTTCATTGTATTTGCTTTTTCCTAAGTAAGATGTCTGTTGTAGACTAAAATAATAGAAATCATTACAAATTGCATTCTAGTTAGGGAGATAATTAGGAAATTGAGAAATTTTAAATTCAACTGGTTATTAACAACACATTTATCTCTATAAGATTAGAATTCTGAAAATTGAAAAAATGCAATGTTTCGATGTTTTAATATATTTTTAATGCCCTTTCATTTTAAATGGAGTGAAAACCAAAATATTTGAATATGTTAAGTCAACAAAAATACAAGTAATGGACTCAATTGAATAAAAAATACTTTAGTCGATGAATATTTAAAATTGGAATCCTAAAATTCAATGTTGGGTCATGCATATATCTTTATAAATGAGTGGAAAAACTTCTTATTAGGGTCCATTGTATTTACTTTTTGTTAAGTAAGATGTGTGCATACTAAAATTATAGAAATTTTTACAAATTGCTTTGTGGCGGGGGAGATAATTAAGAAATTTACAAAATTCAAATTCAACTAATTATTAACAACACATTTATCCCTATAAGATTTTAAAATTTTGAATATTGAAAAAATGCAAAGTTTTGATTTTTTAATATAAAGTTAAGGCCCTTTCATTTTAAATAAAGTGAAAAGCACAATATTTGTTTATGTTAATTCAACAAAAATACAAGTAATGGACTCAATTAAATAAAATACACTTTAGTGGATGAATATTACAAATTGGAATCCTAAACTGCAATGTTGGGTCATGCATATATCTCTATAGTGGAGTGGGAAAACTTCTTATTAGGGTCTATTTGCTTTTTTTAAGTAAAATATTTGCAGCTTAAAATTATAGAAATCATTACAAATTGCATTGTGGCAAGGGAGATAATTAAGAAATTTACAAAAATTAAATTCAACTCATTATTAACAACACATTTATCCCTATAAGACTCTAAACTTCTGAAAATTGAAAAAATGTACTGTTTTGATATTTTAATATATTGTTAATGCCCTTTCATTTTGAATGAAGTGAAAAGCATAATATTTGAATATGTTAATTCAACATAATACAAGTAAAGGACTCAATTGTGTAAAAAACACTTTAGTAGATGAATATTACAAATTGGAATCCTAAACTTTAATGTTGGGTCATACATATATCTCTATAGGGAAGTGGGAAATCTTCTTATTAGGGTTCACTATATTTGCTTTTTCTGAAGTAAGATGTTTGCGGATTAAAATTATAGAAATCGTTACAAATTGCACTCTAGTATAAGAGATAATTAAGAAATTTACAAAATTTAAATTCAACTCATTCTTCACAACGCATTTCTTTCTATATAAGACTCTAAAATCCTGAAAATTGAAAAAATACAATGTTTTGATGTTTTAATATATTTTTAATGCCCTTTCATTTTAAATAGTGTGAAAACCAAAATATTTGAATATGTTAATTCAACAAAAATACAAGTAATGGACTCGATTGAATAAAAAACACTTTAGTAGATGAATATTACAAATTGGAATCCTAAACTTCAATGTTGGGTCATGCACATGTCTCTATAAGGATGTGGGAAAACTTCTTATTAGGGTTCATTATATTTGCTTTTTCTTAAGTAAGATGTCTGCAGACTAAAATTATAGAAATCATTACAAATTGCATTCTGGTAGGGCAGATAATTAAGAAATTTACAAAATTTAAATTTAACTCATTATTAACAACACATTTATCTCTATAAGACTCTAAAATTCTGAGAATTGAAAAAATGCAATGTTTTGATGTTTTAATATATTTTTAATGCCCTTTCATTTTAAATGGAGTGAAAACCAAAATATTTGTATATGTTAATTCAACAAAAATAGAAGTAAAGGACTCAATTGAATAAAAAACTCTTTAGGGGATGAATATTAGAAATTGGAATACTAAAATTCGATATTGGGACATGTATATATCTTTATAAGGGAGTGGGAAAACTTCTTATTATTGTCCATCGTATTTGCTTTTTTTTTAAGTAAGATGTTTGCAGACTAAAATTATACAAATCATTACAAATTGCATTGTGGTAAAGGAGATAATTAAGAAATTTACAAAATTTGAATTCAACTCATTCTTAACAACACATTTACCCCTATCAGACTATAAAATTCTAAAAATTGAAAAATTGTAATGATTTGATTTTTTAATATAATGTTAAGGACCTCTCAGTTTAAATAGAGTGAAAAACATAATATTTTAAAATGTTAATTCAACAAAAATACAAGTAATGGACTCAATTAAAAAAGAAAAAAACTTAAGTCGATGAATATTACAAATTGGAATCCTAAACTTCAATGTTGGCTCATGTGTATATCTTTATAGGAGAGTGGGAAAACTTCTTATTAGGGTCCATTGTATTTGCTTTTTCTTAAGTAAGATGTTTGCTGACTAAAACTATATAAATCTTTACAAATTGTGTTGAGACAAGGGAGATAATTAAGAAATTTACAAAATTTAAATTCAATTCATCATTAACAATACATTTATCCCTGTAAAAGTTTAAAATTCTAAAAATTGAAAAAATACAAATATTTGATTTTTTCATGAAATGTTAAGGCCCTTCCATTTAAAATGGAGTGAAAAGCAAAATATTTGAATATGTTAATTCAACAAAAATACAAGTAAAGGACTCAATTGAATAAAAAACTCTTTAGGGGATGAATATTAGAAATTGGAATCCTAAAATTCAATGTTGGGTCATGCATATATCTTTATAAGGGTGTGGGAACACTTCTTATTACTATCAATTGTATTTGCTTTTTTTTTTTTAAGTAAGATGTTTGCAGACTAAAATTATAGAAATCATTACAAATTGCATTATGGCAAGGGAGATAATTAAGAAATTTACAAAATTTAAATTTAACACATTATTAACAACACATTTATCCCTATAAGACTCTAAAATTTTGAAAATTGAAAACATGCAAGGTTTTGATTTTTTAATAAATTCTTAATGCCCTTTCATTTTCAATGAAGTGAAAAGCATAATATTTGAATCTGTTAATTCAAGAAAAATACAAGTAAAGGACTCAATTGAATAAAAAACACTTTAGTAAATGAATATTACAAATTGGAATCCTAAACTTCAATGTTAGGTCGTGCATATATCTCTATAAGGAAGTGGGAAAACTTCTTATTAAGGCTCACTTTACTTGCTTTTTCTTAAGTAAGATGTGTGCAGACTAAAATTATATAAATCATTACAAATTGCATTCTGGTACGGGAGATAATTAAGAAATTTCCAAAATTTTAATTCAACTTATTCTTAACAATGCATTTATGTCTATAAGACTCTAAAATACTGAAAATTGAAAAAAATGCAATGTTTTGATTTTTTTCATATATTTTTAATGCCCTTTCATTTTAAATGGAGTGAAAACCAAATTATTTGAATATGTTAATTTAACAAAAAGACAAATAATAGACTCAATTGAATAAAGAACACTTTAGTAGATCAATATTACAAATTGGAATCCTAAACTTTAATGTTAGGCCATGCATATATCTTTATAGGGAAGTGGGAAAACTTCTTATTAGCGTTCATTGTATTTGCTTTTTCTTCAGTAAGATGTCTGCAGATTAAAATTACAAAAATCATTACAAATTGCATTATGGTAAAGGAGATAATTAAGAAATTTACAAAATTTAAATTCAAAACATTATTAACAACACATTTATCCCTATAAAACTCTAAAATTCTTAAAATTGAAAAAATGCACTGCTTTCATGTTTTAATATATTGTTAATGCCCTTTTATTTTAAATGGTGTGAAAAGCATAATATTTAAATATGTTAATTCAACAAAAATGCAAGTAATGGACTCAATTGAATAAAAACACTCTAGTGGATGCATATTAGAAATTGGAATCCTAAACTCCAATATTGGGTCATGCATATATCTCTATAGGGAGGTGGGAAAATTTCTTATTAGGGTTCATTGTATTTGTTTTTTCTTAAGTAAGATGTTTGCTGACTAAAATTATAGAAATCATTACAAATTGCGTTGTGGCAAGGGAGATAATTAGGGAATTTACAAAATTTAAATTCAACTCATTCTTAACAACACATTTATCCCTATAAGACTATAAAATTCTGAAAATTGAAAAAATGCAAAGTTTTGATTTTTTAATAAATTGTTAATGCCCTTTCATTTTAAATGGAGTGAAAAGTATAATATTTGATTATGTCAATTCAACAAAAATACAAGTAATTGACTCAATTGAATAAAAAACACTTTAGTAGATGAATATTAGAAATTGGAATCCTAAACTTCAATGTTGGGTCATGCATATATCTCTATAGGGGTGTTGGAAAACTTCTTATTAGAGTTCATTGTATTTGTTTTTTCTTAAGTAAGATGTTTGCTGACTAAAATTATAGAAATCATTACCTATTGCATTGTGGCAGGCGAGATAATTAAGAAATTTACAAAATTTAAATGGAACTCATTATTAACAACACTTTTATTGCTAGAACACTCTAAAATTCTGAAAATTGAAAAAATGCAATGTTTAGATGTTTTAATATATTTTTAATGCCCTTTCATTTTAAATGGAATGAAAACCAAAATATTTGTATATGTTAATTCAACAAAAATACATGTAACAGACTTAATTGAATAAAAAACACTTTAGTGGATGAATATTAGAAATTGGAATCCTAAAATTCAATGTTGGGACAAGCATATATCTTTATAAGTGAATGGGAAAACTTCTTATTAAGGGCCACGGTATTTGCTTTTCTTAAGTATGATGTTTGTAGACTAAAATTATACAAATCATTACAAATTGCATCCGAGTAAGGGAGATAATTAAGAAATTTATAAAATTTAATTTCAACTGATTATTAACAACACATTTATCTCTATAAAACTCTAAAAATCTAAAAATTGAAAAAATGCAATGTTTTGATGTTTTATTATATTTTTAATGCCCTTTGATTTTAAATGGAGTGAAAACCAAAATATTTGAAAATATTAATTCATCAAAAATACAAGTAATGGATTTAATTGAATAAAAAACACTTTAGTGGATGAATATTAAAAATTGGAATCCTAAAATTCAATGGTGGGATAAGCATATATGTTTATAAGGGAGTGGGAAAATTTCTTATTAGAGTCCATTGTATTTGCGTTTTCTTAAGTAAGATGTTTACAGACTACAATGTTAGGCCATGCATATATCTTTATAGGGAAGTGGGAAAACTTCTTATTAGGGTTCATTGTATTTGCTTATTCTTCAGTAAGATGCCTATAGACTAAAATTGCAGAAATCATTACAAATTGCATTCTAGTAAGGGAGATAATTAAGAAATTTACAAAATTTAAATTCAACACATTATTAACAACACATTTATCTCTATAAGACTCTAAAATTCTGAAAATTGAAAAAATGCACTATTTTGATGTTTTAATATATTGTTAATGCCCTTTGATTTTAAATGGTGTGAAAAGTATAATATTTGAATATGTTAATTCAACGAAAATACAAGGAAAAAACTCAATTGAATAAAAAACCCTTTAGTAGATGAATATCACAAATTGGAATCTTTATAGGGAAGTTGGAAAACTTCTTATTATGGTTCATTGTATTTTTTTTTCTTAAGTAAGATCTTTGCAGACTAAAATTATAGAAATCATAACAAAATTTTTTGTGGTAGGGGAGATAAAAAAAACACAAGTAATGGACTCAATTGAATAAAAAACACTCTAGTGGATGCATATTAGAAATTGGAATCCTAAACTTAAATATTGGGTCATGTATATATCTCTATAGGGGGGTGGGAAAACTACTTATTAGAGTTCATTGTATTTGCTTTTTCTTAAGTAAGATGTCTGTAGACTAAAATTATAGAAATCATTACAAAGTGCATTTTGGTAAGGGAGATAATTAAGAAATTTAAAAAATTTAAATTGAATTGATTATTAACAACACATTTATCTCTATAAGGTTCTAAAATTTTGAAAATTGAAAAAATGCAATGTTTTGATGTTTTAATATATTTTTAATGCCCTTTCATTTGAAAAGGAGTGAAAACTAGAATATTTGTATATGTTAATTCAATAAAAATACAAGTATAAAACTCAATTGAATAAAAAACACTTTAGGGGCTGAATATTAGAAATTGGAATCCTCAAATTCAATGTTGGGTCATTCATATATCTTTATAGGAGTGTGGGAAAGCATCTTATTACAGTTCATTGTATTTGATTTTTCTTAAGTAAGATGCTTGCTGACTAAAATTATAAAAATCATTACAAATTGCATTATGGCAAGGGAGATAATTAGGGAATTTACAAAATTTCAATTCTACTCATTCTTAACAACACATTTATCCCTATAAGACTATAAAATTCTGAAAATTGAAAAAATACAAAGTTTTGATTTTTTAATAAATTGTTAATGCCCTTTCATTTTAAATGGAATGAAAAATATAATATTTTATTCTGTTAATTCAACAAAAATACAAGTAATCGATTCAATTGAATATAAAACACTTTAGTGGATGAATATTAGAAATTGGAATCCTAAACTTCAATGTTGGGTCATGCATATATCTCTATAGGGGTGTTGGAAAACTTCTTATTAGGGTTCATTGTATTTGCTTTTTCTTAAGTAAGATGTTTGCTCACTAAAATTATAAAAATCATTACCTATTGCTTTGTGGTAGGGGAGATAATTAGGAAATTTACAAAATTTAAATGGAACTCATTATTAGCAACACTTTTATTCCTAGAAGGCTCTAAAATTTTGAAAATTGAAAAAATGCAATATTTTGATGTTTTAATATATTTTTCATGCCCTTTGATTTCAAATGGAGTGAAAACCAAAATATTTGAATATGTTAATTCAACAAAAATACAAGTAATGGACTCAATTGAATAAAAAACACTTTAGTGGATGAATATTACAAATTGGAATCCTAAACTTCAATGTTGGGTCATGCATATATCTCTATAGGGGAGTGGGAAAACTTCTTATTAGGGTCCATTGTATTTGCTTTTTCTTAAGTAAGATGTTTGCAGACTAAAATTATAGAAATCATTACAAATTGCATTGTGGCAAGGGAGATAATTAAGAAATTTACAAAATTTAAATTCAACTCATTATTAACAACACATTTATCCCTATAAGACTCTAAAATTCTGAAAATTGAAAAAATGCAATGTTTTGATTTTTTAATATATTGTTAATGCCCTTTCATTTTAAATGGAGTGAAAAGCATAATATTTGAATATGTTAATTCAACAAAATACAAGTAATGGACTCAATTGAATAAAAAACACTTTAGTGGATGAATATATTACAAATTGGAATCCTAAACTTCAATGTTGGGTCATGCATATATCTATAGGGGAGTGGGAAAACTTCTTATTAGGTTCATTGTATTTGTTTTTCTTAAGAAATGTTTTTCCAGACTAAAATTATAGAAATCATTACAAATTGCATTGTGGCAAGGGAGATAATTAAGAAATTTACAAATTTAAATTCAACTCATTATTAACAACACATTTATCCCTATAAGACTATAAAATTCTGAAAATTGAAAAAATGCAATGTTTTGATTTTTTAATATAATTTAAGGCCCTTTCATTTTAAATGGAGTGAAAAGCATAATATTTGAATATGTTAATTCAACAAAAATACAAGTAATGGACTCAATTGAATAAAAACACTTTAGTGGATGAATATTACAAATTGGAATCCTAAACTTCAATGTTGGGTCATGCATATATCTCTATAAGGGAGTGGGAAAATTCTTATTAGGTTCATTGTATTTGCTTTTTCTTAAGTAAGATGTTTGCAAACTAAAATTATAGAAATCATTACAAATTGCATTGTGGCAAAGGGAGATAATTAAGAAATTTACAAAATTTAAATTCAACTCATTATTAACAACACATTTATCCTATAAGACTTAAAATTCTGAAAATTGAAAAAATGCAATGTTTTGATTTTTTAATATAATGTTAAGGCCCTTTCATTTTAAATGGAGTGAAAAGCATAATATTTGAATATGTTAATTCAACAAAAATACAAGTAATGGACTCAATTGAATAAAAAAACACTTTAGTGGATGAATATTACAAATTGGAATCCTAAACTTCAATGTTGGGTCATGCATATATCTCTATAGGGGAGTGGGAAAACTTCTTATTAGGGTTCATTGTATTTGCTTTTTCTTAAGTAAGATGTTTGCAGACTAAAATTATAGAAATCATTACAAATTGCATTGTGGTAAGGGAGATAATTAAGAAATTTACAAAATTTAAATTCAACTCATTATTAACAACACATTTATCCCTATAAGACTCTAAAATTCTGAAAATTGAAAAAATGCAATGTTTTGATTTTTTAATATAATGTTAATGCCCTTTCATTTTAAATGGAGTGAAAAGCATAATATTTGAATATGTTAATTCAACAAAAATACAAGTAATGGACTCAATTGAATAAAAAACACTTTAGTGGATGAATATTACAAATTGGAATCCTAAACTTCAATGTTGGGTCATGCATATATCTCTATAGGGGAGTGGGAAAACTTCTTATTAGGGTCCATTGTATTTGCTTTTTCTTAAGTAAGATGTTTGCAGACTAAAATTATAGAAATCATTACAAATTGCATTGTGGCAAGGGAGATAATTAAGAAATTTACAAAATTTAAATTCAACTCATTATTAACAACACATTTATCCCTATAAGACTCTAAAATTCTGAAAATTGAAAAAAATGCAATGTTTTGATGTTTTATATATTGTTAATGCCCTTTCATTTTAAATGGAGTGAAAAGCATAATATTTGAATATGTTAATTCAACAAAAATACAAGTAATGGACTCAATTGAATAAAAACACTTTAGTGGATGAATATTACAAATTGGAATCCTAAACTTCAATGTTGGGTCATGCATATATCTCTATAAGGGAGTGGGAAAACTTCTTATTAGGGTTCATTGTATTTTCTTTTTCTTAAGTAAGATTTTGCAGACTAAAATTATAGAAATCATTACAAATTGCATTGTGGCAAGGGAGATAATTAAGAAATTTACAAAATTTAAATTCAACTCATTATTAACAACACATTTATCCCTATAAGACTCTAAAATTCTGAAAATTGAAAAAATGCAATGTTTTGATTTTTTAATATAATGTTAATGCCCTTTCATTTTAAATGGAGTGAAAAGCATAATATTTGAATATGTTAATTCAACAAAATACAAGTAATGGACTCAATTGAATAAAAAACACTTTAGTGGATGAATATTACAAATTGGAATCCTAAACTTCAATGTTGGGTCATGCATATATCTCTATAGGGGAGTGGGAAAACTTCTTATTAGGGTCATTGTATTTGCTTTTTCTTAAGTAAGATGTTTGCAGACTAAAATTATAGAAATCATTACAAATTGCATTGTGGCAAGGGAGATAATTAAGAAATTTACAAAATTTAAATTCAACTCATTATTAACAACACATTTATCCTTATAAGACTCTAAAATTCTGAAAATTGAAAAATGCAATGTTTTGATTTTTTAATATAATGTTAAGCCCTTTCATTTTAAATGGAGTGAAAAGCATAATATTTGAATACGTTAATTAACAAAAATTACAAGTAATGGACTCAATTGAATAAAAAACACTTTAGTGGATGAATATTACAAATTGGAATACTAACTTCAATGTGGGTCATGCATATATCTCTTATAGGGGAGTGGGAAAACTTCTTATTAGGGTCCATTGTATTTGCTTTTTCTTAAGTAAGATGTTTGCAGACTAAAATTATAGAAATCATTACAAATTGCATTGTGGCAAGGGAGATAATTAAGAAATTTACAAAATTTAAATTCAACTCATTTAATAACACATTTATCCCTATAAGACTCTAAAATTCTAAAAATTGAAAAAATGCAATGTTTTGATTTTTTAATATAATGTTAAGGCCCTTTCATTTTAAATGGAGTGAAAAGCATAATATTTGAATATGTTAATTCAACAAAATACAAGTAATGGACTCAATTGAATAAAAAAACTTTAGTGGATGAATATTACAAATTGGAATCCTAAACTTCAATTTGGGTCATGCATATATCTCTATAAGGGAGTGGGAAAACTTCTTATTAGGGTTCATTGTATTTGCTTTTTCTTAAGTAAGATGTTTGTAGACTAAAATTATAGAAATCATTACAAATTGCATTGTGGTAAGGGAGATAATTAAGAAATTTACAAAATTTAAATTCAACTCATTATTAACAACACATTTATCCCTATAAGACTCTAAAATTCTGAAAATTGAAAAAATGCAATGTTTTGATTTTTTAATATAATGTTAATGCCTTTCATTTTAAATGGAGTGAAAAGCATAATATTTGAATATGTTAATTCAACAAAAATACAAGTAATGGACTCAATTGAATAAAAAACACTTTAGTGGATGAATATTACAAATTGGAATCCTAAACTTCAATGTTGGGTCATGCATATATCTCTATAAGGGAGTGGGAAAACTTCTTATTAGGGTTCATTGTATTTGCTTTTTCTTAAGTAAGATGTTTGCAGACTAAAATTATAGAAATCATTACAAATTGCATTGTGGCAAGGGAGATAATTAAAGAATTTACAAATTTAAATACAACAATTTATCCTTATAAGACTCTAAAATTCTGAAAATTGAAAAAATGCAATGTTTGATTTTTTATATAATTGTTAATGCCCTTTCATTTTAAATGGAGTGAAAAGCATAATATTTGAATATGTTAATTCAACAAAAATACAAGTAATGGACTCAATTGAATAAAAAACACTTTAGTGGATGAATATTACAAATTGGAATCCTAAACTTCAATGTTGGGTCATGCATATATCTCTATAGGGGAGTGGGAAAACTTCTTATTAGGGTCATTGTATTTGTTTTTTCTTAAGTAAGATGTTTGCAGACTAAAATTATAGAAATCATTACAAATTGCATTGTGGCAAGGGAGATAATTAAGAAATTTACAAAATTTAAATTCAACTCATTATTAACAACACATTTATCCCTATAAGACTCTAAAATTCTGAAAATTGAAAAAATGCAATGTTTTGATTTTTAATATATTGTTAATGCCTTTCATTTTAAATGGAGTGAAAAGCATAATATTTGAATATGTTAATTCAACAAAATACAAGTAATGGACTCAATTGAATAAAAAACACTTTAGTGGATGAATATTACAAATTGGAATCCTAAACTTCAATGTTGGGTCATGCATATATCTCTTATAGGGGAGTGGGAAAACTTCTTATTAGGGTCATTGTATTTTTTTTTTCTTAAGTAAGATGTTTGCAGACTAAAATTATAGAAATCATTACAAATTGCATTGTGGCAAGGGAGATAATTAAGAAATTTACAAAATTTAAATTCAACTCATTATTAACAACACATTTATCCCTATAAGACTCTAAAATTCTAAAATTGAAAAAATGCAATGTTTTGATTTTTTATATATGTTAATGCCCTTTCATTTTAAATGGAGTGAAAAGATAATATTTGAATATGTTAATTCAACAAAAATACAAGTAATGGACTCAATTGAATAAAAAACACTTTAGTGGATGAATATTACAAATTGGAATCCTAAACTTCAATGTTGGGTCATGCATATATCTCTATAGGGGAGTGGGAAAACTTCTTATTAGGGTCCATTGTATTTGTTTTTTCTTAAGTAAGATGTTTGCAGACTAAAATTATAGAAATCATTACAAATTGCATTGTGGCAAGGGAGATAATTAAGAAATTTACAAAATTTAAATTCAACTCATTATTAACAACACATTTATCCCTATAAGACTCTAAATTCTGAAAATTGAAAAAATGCAATGTTTTGATTTTTTAATATAAGTTTAATGCCCTTTCATTTTAAATGGAGTGAAAAGCATAATATTTGAATATGTTAATTCAACAAAAATACAAGTAATGGACTCAATTGAATAAAAACACTTTAGTGGATGAATATTACAAATTGGAATCCTAAACTTCAATGTTGGGTCAAGCATATATCTCTATAGGGGAGTGGGAAAACTTCTTATTAGATTCATTGCATTTGTTTTTTCTTAAGAAATGTTTGCAGACTAAAATTATAGAAATCATTACAAATTGCATTGTGGCAAGGGAGATAATTAAGAAATTTACAAAATTTAAATTCAACTCATTATTAACAACACATTTATCCTCTATAAGACTCTAAAATTCTGAAATTGAAAAATGCAATGTTTTCATTTTTTTAATATTATTGTTAATGCCTTTCATTTTAAATGGAGTGAAAGCATAATATTTGATATACTTATTCACAAAAATACAAGTAATGGACTCAATTGAATAAAAAACACTTTAGTGGATGAATATTACAAATTGAATCCTAAACTTCAATGTTGTGTCATGCATATATCTCTATAGAGGGAGTGGGAAAACTTCTTTATTAGGGTTCATTGTATTTGCTTTTTCTTAAGTAAGATGATTGCAGATCAAATTATAGAAATCATTACAAATTGCATTTGGTAAGGGAGATAATTTAAGAAATTTACAAAAATTAATATCAACTCATTATTTACAACACATTTATCCCTATAAGACTTCTAAAATTCTGAAAATTGAAAAAATGCAATGTTTTGATTTTTTAATATATTGTTTAAGGACCTTTCATTTTAAATGAGTGAAAAGCATAATATTTGAATATGTTAATTCAACAAAAATACAAGTAATGGACTCAATTGAATAAAAAAACTTTAGTGGATGAATATTACAAATTGGAATCCTAAACTTCAATGTTGGGTCATGCATATATCTTATAGGGGAGTGGGAAAACTTCTTATTAAGGTTCATTGTATTTGTTTTTTCTTAAGTAAGATGTTTGCAGACTAAAATTATAGAAATCATTACAAATTGCATTGTGGTAAGGGAGATAATTAAGAAATTTACAAAATTTAAATTCAACTCATTATTAACAACACATTTATCCCTATAAGACTCTAAAATTCTGAAAATTGAAAAAATGCAATGTTTTGATGTTTTAATATATTGTTAATGCCCTTTCATTTTAAATGGAGTGAAAAGCATAATATTTGAATATGTTAATTCAACAAAAATACAAGTAATGGACTCAATTGAATAAAAAACACTTTAGTGGATGAATATTACAAATTGGAATCCTAAACTTCAATGTTGGGTCATGCATATATCCTATAGGGAGTGGGAAACTTCTTATTAGGGTTCATTGTATTGCCTTTTCTTAAGTAGATGTTTCCAAACTAAAATTATAGAAATCATTACAAATTGCATTGTGGTAAGGGAGATAATTAAGAAATTTACAAAATTTAAATACAACTCATTATTAACAACACATTTATCCCCTATAAGACTCTAAAATTCTGAAAATTGAAAAAATGCATGTTTTGATTTTAATATAATGTTAAGGCCCTTTCATTTTTAAATGGAGTAAAAGCATAATATTTGAATATGTTAATTCAACAAAAATACAAGTAATGGACTCAATTGGAATAAAAAACACTTTAGTGGATGAATATTACAAATTGGAATCCTAAACTTCAATGTTGGGTCATGCATATATCTCTATAGGGGAGTGGAAAACTTCTTCATTAGGGTTCATTGTATTTCTTTTTCTTAAGTAAGATGTTTCTAGACAAAAATTATAGAAATCATTACAAATTGCATTGTGGTAAGGGAGATAATTAAGAAATTTACAAAATTTAAATTCAACTCATTATTAACAACACATTTATCCCTATAAGACTCTAAAATTCTGAAAATTGAAAAAATGCAATGTTTTGATTTTTTAATATATTGTTAATGCCCTTTCATTTTAAATGGAGTGAAAAGCATAATATTTGAATATGTTAATTCAACAAAAATACAAGTAATGGACTCAATTGAATAAAAAACACTTTAGTGGATGAATATTACAAATTGGAATCCTAAACTTCAATGTTGGGTCATGCATATATCTCTATAGGGGAGTGGGAAAACTTCTTATTAGGGTTCATTGTATTTCTTTTTCTTAAGTAAGATGTTTGCAAACTAAAATTATAGAAATCATTACAAATTGCATTGTGGTAAGGGAGATAATTAAGAAATTTACAAAATTTAAATTCAACTCATTATTAACAACACATTTATCCCTATAAGACTCTAAAATTCTGAAAATTGAAAAAATGCAATGTTTTGATGTTTTAATATATTGTTAATGCCCTTTCATTTTAAATGGAGTGAAAAGCATAATATTTGAATATGTTAATTCAACAAAAATACAAGTAATGGACTCAATTGAATAAAAAACACTTTAGTGGATGAATATTACAAATTGGAATCCTAAACTTCAATGTTGGGTCATGCATATATCTTTATAGGGGAGTGGGAAAACTTCTTATTAGGGTTCATTGTATTCACTTTTTTTAAGTAAGATGTTTGCAGACTAAAATTATAGAAATCATTACAAATTGCATTGTGGCAAGGGAGATAATTAAGAAATTTACAAAATTTAAATTCAACTCATTATCAACAACACATTTATCCCTATAAGACTATAAAATTCTAAAATTGAAAAAATGCAATGTTTTGATTTTTTTAATATAATGTTAAGCCCTTTCATTTTAAATGGAGTGAAAAGCATAATATTTGAATATGTTAATTCAACAAAAATACAAGTAATGGACTCAATTGAATAAAAAACACTTTAGTGGATGAATATTACAAATTGGAATCCTAAACTTCAATGTTGGGTCATGCATATATCTCTATAAGGGAGTGGGAAAACTTCTTATTAAGGTTCATTGTATTTGCTTTTTCTTAAGTAAGATGTTTCTAGACTAAAATTATAGAAATCATTACAAATTGCATTGTGGTAAGGGAGATAATTAAGAAATTTACAAAATTTAAATTCAACTCATTCATAACAACACATTTATCCCTATAAGACTCTAAAATTCTGAAAATTGAAAAAATGCAATGTTTTGATTTTTAATATAATGTTAAGGCCCTTTCATTTTAAATGGAGTGAAAAGCATAATATTTGAATATGTTAATTCAACAAAATACAAGTAATGGACTCAATTGAATAAAAAACACTTTAGTGGATGAATATTACAAATTGGAATCCTAAACTTCAATGTTGGGTCATGCATATATCTCTATAGGGGAGTGGGAAAACTTCTTATTAGGGTTCATTGTATTTGCTTTTTCTTAAGTAAGATGTTTGCAGACTAAAATTATAGAAATCATTACAAATTGCATTGTGGTAAGGGAGATAATTAAGAAATTTACAAAATTTAAATACAACACATTTATCCTTATAAGACTCTAAAATTCTGAAAATTGAAAAAATGCAAAGTTTTGATTTTTTAATAAATTGTTAATGCCCTTTCATTTTAAATGGAGTGAAAAGCATAATATTTGAATATGTTAATTCAACAAAAATACAAGTAATGGACTCAATTGAATAAAAAACACTTTAGTGGATGAGTATTATAAATTGGAATCCTAAGCTTCAATGTTGGGTCAAGCATATATCTCGAGAGGGGAGTGGGAAAACTTCTTATTAGATTCTATTGCATTTGTTTTTTCTTAAGAAATATTTTTCCAGACTAAAATTATAGAAATCATTAGAAATTGCATTCTGGCAAGGGAGATAATTAAGAAATTTACAAAATTTAAATTCAACTGATTATTAACAACACATTTATCCCATAAGACTCTAAAATTTTGAAAATTGAAAAAATGCAATGTTTTGATGTTTTAATATATTTTTAATGCCCTTTCATTTTAAATGGAGTGAAAACCATAATATTTGAATATGTTAATTCAACAAAAATACAAGTAATGGACTCAATTGAATAAAAAACACTTTAGTGGATGAATATTAGAAATTGGAATCCTAAACTTCAATGTTGGGTCATGCATATATCTTTATAGGGGAGTGGGAAAACTTCTTATTAGGGTTCATTGTATTCTTTTTTTCTTAAGTAAGATGTTTGCAAACTAAAATTATAGAAATCATTACAAATTGCATTGTGGCAAGGGAGATAATTAAGAAATTTACAAAATTTAAATTCAACTCATTATTAACAACACATTTATCCCTATAAGACTATAAAATTCTGAAAATTGAAAAAATGCAATGTTTTGATTTTTTAATATAATGTTAAGGACCTTTCATTTTAAATGGAGTGAAAAGCATAATATTTGAATATGTTAATTCAACAAAAATACAAGTAATGGACTCAATTGAATAAAAAACACTTTAGTGGATGAATATTACAAATTGGAATCCTAAACTTCAATGTTGGGTCATGCATATATCTCTATAGGGGAGTGGGAAAACTTCTTATTAGGGTCCATTGTATTTGTTTTTTCTTAAGTAAGATGTTTGCGGAATAAAATTATAGAAATCATTACAAATTGCATTATGGCAAGGGAGATAATTAAGAAATTTACAAAATTTAAATTCAACTCATTATTAACAACACATTTATCCTTATAAGACTATAAAATCTTGAAAATTGAAAAAATGCAAAGTTTGATTTTTTAATATAATGTTAAGGCCCTTTCATTTTAAATGGAGTGAAAAGGATAATATTTGAATATGTTAATTCAACAAAAATACAAGTAATGGACTCAATTGAATAAAAAACACTTTAGTGGATGAATATTACAAATTGGAATCCTAAACTTCAATGTTGGGTCATGCATATATCTCTATAAAGGAGTGGGAAAACTTCTTATTAGGGTTCATTGTATTTGCTTTTTCTTAAGTAAGATGTTTGCAGACTAAAATTATAGAAATCATTACAAATTGCATTGTGGTAAGGGAGATAATTAAGAAATTTACAAAATTTAAATTCAACTCATTATTAACAACACATTTATCCCTATAAGACTCTAAAATTCTGAAAATTGAAAAAATGCAAAGTTTTGATTTTTTAATAAATTGTTAATGCCCTTTCATTTTAAATGGAGTGAAAAGCATAATATTTGAATATGTTAATTCAACAAAAATACAAGTAATGGACTCAATTGAATAAAAAACACTTTAGTGGATGAGTATTATAAATTGGAATCCTAAACTTCAATGTTGGGTCAAGCATATATCTCTATAGGGGAGTGGGAAAACTTCTTATTAGATTTTATTGTATTTGTTTTTTTTAAGAAATATTTTTCTAGACTAAAATTATAGAAATCATTACAAATTGCATTCTGGCAAGGGAGATAATTAAGAAATTTACAAAATTTAAATTCAACTCATTATTAACAACACATTTATCCTTATAAGACTCTAAAATTCTGAAAATTGCAAAAATGCAATGTTTTGATGTTTTAATATATTTTTAATGCCCTTTCATTTTAAATGGAGTGAAAAGCATAATATTTGAATATGTTAATTCAACAAAAATACAAGTAATGGACTCAATTGAATAAAAAACACTTTAGTGGATGAATATTAAAAATTGGAATCCTAAACTTCAATGTTGGGTCATGCATATATCTCTATAAGGGAGTGGGAAAACTTCTTATTAGGGTCCATTGTATTTTCTTTTTCTTAATAAGATGTTTGCAGACTAAAATTATAGAAATCATTACAAATTGCATTGTGGTGAGGGAGATAATTAAGAAATTTACAAAATTTAAATTCAACTCATTCTTAACAACACATTTATCCCTATAAGACTATAAAATTCTGAAAATTGAAAAAATGCAATGTTTTGATTTTTTAATATAATGTTAAGGCCCTTTCATTTTAAATGGAGTGAAAAGCATAATATTTGAATATGTTAATTCAACAAAAATACAAGTAATGGACTCAATTGAATAAAAACACTTTAGTGGATGAATATTACAAATTGGAATCCTAAACTTCAATGTTGGGTCATGCATATATCTCTATAGGGGAGTGGGAAAACTTCTTATTAGGGTCTATTGTTTTTGTTTTTTCTTAAGTAAGATGTTTGAAGACTAAAATTATAGAAATCATTACAAATTGCATTGTGGAAGGGAGATAATTAAGAAATTTACAAAATTTAAATTCAACTCATTCTTAACAACACATTTATCCCTATAAGACTCTAAAATTCTGAAAATTGAAAAAAATGCAATGTTTTGATTTTTTAATAAATTGTTAATGCCCTTTCATTTTAAATGGAGTGAAAAGCATAATATTTGAATATGTTAATTCAACAAAAATACAAGTAATGGACTCAATTGAATAAAAAACACTTTAGTGGATAATATTATAAATTGGAATCCTAAGTTTCAATGTTGGGTCAAGCATATATCTCTAGAGGGGAGTGGGAAAACTTCTTATTAGATTTTATTGCATTTGTTTTTTTAAGAAATATTTTTCCAGACTAAAATTATATAAATCATTAGAAATTGCATTCTGGCAAGGGAGATAATTAAGAAATTTACAAAATTTAAATTCAACTCATTATTAACAACACATTTATCCCTAAAGACTCTAAAATTCTGAAAATTGAAAAAATGCAATGTTTTGATGTTTTAATATATTTTTAATGCCCTTTCATTTTAAATGGAGTGAAAACCATAATATTTGAATATGTTAATTCAACAAAAATACAAGTAATGGACTCAATTGAATAAAAACACTTTAGTGGATGAATATTACAAATTGGAATCCTAAACTTCAATGTTGGGTCATGCATATATCTCTATAAGGGAGTGGGAAAACTTCTTATTAGGGTCCATTGTATTTTCTTTTTCTTAAGTAAGATGTTTGAGACTAAAATTATAGAAATCATTACAAATTGCATTGTGGAAAGGGAGATAATTAAGAAATTTACAAAATTTAAATTCAACTCATTCTTAACAACACATTTATCCCTATAAGACTCTAAAATTCTGAAAATTGAAAAATTGAAGTTTTGATTTTTAATAAATTGTTAATGCCCTTTCATTTTAAATGGAGTGAAAAGCATAATATTTGAATATGTTAATTCAACAAAATTACAAGTAATGGACTCAATTGAATAAAAACACTTTAGTGGACAAGTATTATAAATTGGAATCTTAAGTTTCAATGTTGGGTCAAGCATATATCTCTAGAGGGGAGTGGGAAAACTTCTTATTAGATTCTATTGCATTTCTTTTTTTTAAGAAATATTTTTCCAGACTAAAATTATAGAAATCATTAGAAATTGCATTCTGGCAAGGGAGATAATTAAGAAATTTACAAAATTTAAATTCAACTGATTATTAACAACACATTTATCCCTATAAGACTCTAAAATTCTGAAAATTGCAAAAAAATGCAATGTTTTGATGTTTTAATATATTTTAAATATGTTAATTCAACAAAAATACAAGTAATGGACTCAATTGAATAAAAAACACTTTAGTGGATGAATATTAGAAATTGGAATCCTAAACTTCAATGTTGGGTCATGCATATATCTCTATAGGGGAGTGGGAAAACTTCTTATTAGAGTCCATTGTATTTTCTTTTTCTTAAGTAAGATGTTTGCTAACTAAAATTATAGAAATCATTACAAATTGCATTGTGGTGAAGGAGATAATTAAGAAATTTACAAAATTTAAATTCAACTCATTATTAACAACACATTTATCCCTATAAGACTCTAAAATTTGAAAATTGAAAAAATGCAATGTTTTGATTTTTAATATAATGTTAAGGCCCTTTCATTTTAAATGGAGTGAAAAGCATAATATTTGAATATGTTAATTCAAAAAAAATACAAGTAATGGACTCAATTGAATAAAAAACACTTTAGTGGATGAATATTACAAATTGGAATCCTAAACTTCAATGTTGGTCATGCATATATCTCTATAGGGGAGTGGGAAAACTTCTTATTAGGGTCCATTGTATTTGCTTTTTCTTAAGTAAGATGTTTGTAACTAAAATTATAGAAATCATTACAAATTGCATTGTGGCAAGGGAGATAATTAAGAAATTTACAAATTTTAAATTCAACTCATTATTAACAACACATTTATCCCTATAAGACTCTAAAATTCTAAAAATTGAAAAAATGCAAAGTTTTGATTTTTAATAAATTGTTAATGCCCTTTCATTTTAAATGGAGTGAAAAGCATAATATTTGAATATGTTAATTCAACAAAAATACAAGTAATGGACTCAATTGAATAAAAAACACTTTAGTGGATGAATATTGAAATTGGAATCCTAAACTTCAATGTTGGGTCATGCATATATCTCTATAGGGGAGTGGGAAAACTTCTTATTAGGGTCTATTGTATTTTCTTTTTCTTAATAAGATGTTTGCTAATTAAAATTATAGAAATCATTACAAATTGCATTGTGGAAAGGGAGATAATTAAGAAATTTACAAAATTTAAATTCAACTCATTCTTAACAACACATTTATCCTTATAAGACTATAAAATTCTGAAAAAAAAAATGCAATGTTTGATTTTTTAATATAATGTTAAGGCCCTTTCATTTTAAATGGAGTGAAAAGTATAATATTTGAATATGTTAATTCAACAAAAATACAAGTAATGGACTCAATTGAATAAAAAACACTTTAGTGGATGAATATTACAAATTGGAATCCTAAACTTCAATGTTGGTCATGCATATATCTCTATAGGGGAGTGGGAAACTTCTTATTAGAGTTCATTGTATTTGTTTTTCTTAAGTTTGCAGACTAAAATTATAGAAATCATTACAAATTGTGTCATGGTAAGGGAGATAATTAAGAAATTTACAAAATTTAAATTCAACTCATTATTAACAACACATTTATCCCTATAAGACTCTAAAATTCTGAAAATTGAAAAAATGCAAAGTTTTGATTTTTTAATAATTTGTTAATGCCCTTTCATTTTAAATGGAGTGAAAAGCATAATATTTGAATATGTTAATTCAACAAAAATACAAGTAATGGACTCAATTGAATAAAAAACACTTTAGTGGATGAAATTATAAATTGGAATCCTAAACTTCAATGTTGGGTCATGCATATATCTCTATAGGGGAGTGGGAAAACTTCTTATTAGATTCTATTGTATTTGTTTTTTCTTAAGAAGATTTTTCCAGACTAAAATTATAGAAATCATTACAAATTGCATTGTGGAAAGGGAGATAATTAAGAAATTTACAAAATTTAAATTCAACTCATTATTAACAACACATTTATCCCTATAAGACTATAAAATTCTGAAAATTGAGAAAAATGCAATGTTTTGATGTTTTAATATATTGTTAATGCAATTTCATATATTGTATTCAATGAGAATACAAGTAATGGACTCAATTGAATAAAAAACTTTAGTGGATGAATATTACAAATTGGAATCCTAAACTTCAATGTTGGGTCATGCATATATCTTATAGGGAGTGGAAAAAACTTCTTATTGGGGTTCATTGTATTTGCTTTTCTCTAAGTAAGATGTTTTCATAATAAAAAAATAGAAATCATTACAAATTGCATTATGGTAAAGGAGATAATTAAGAAATTTACAAAATTTAAATTCAACTCATTATTAACAACACATTTATCCTATAAGACTCTAAAATTGAAAATTGAAAAAATGCACTATTTTGATGTTTTAATATATTGTTAATGCCCTTTCATTTTAAATGGTGTGAAAAGCATAATATTTGAATATGTTAATTCAACAAAAATACAAGTAATGGACTCAATTGAATAAAAAATACTTTAGTGGATGAATATTACAAATTGGAATCCTAAACTTCAATGTTAGGTCATACATATATCTCTATTGGGAGTGGGAAAACTTTTTATTAGCGTTCATTGTATTTGCTTTTTCTTAAACATATATCTCGAGAGGGAAGTGGGAAAACTTCTTCTTAGATTCTACTGCATTTGTTTTTTTTAAGAAATATTTTTCCAGAGTAAAATTATAGAAATCATTACAAATTGCATCTAGCAAGGGAGATAATTAAAAAATTTACAAAATTAAATTCAACTCATTATTAACAACAGATTTATCCCTATAAGACTTTAAAATTCTGAAAATTGAGAAAATGCAATGTTTTGAAATTTAAATATATTGTTAATGTCATTTCATTTTCAATGGTATGAAAAGCATAATATTTGAATATGTTAATTCAACAAAAATACAAGTAATGGACTCAATTGAATAAAAATACTTTAGTGAATGCATATTACAAATTGGAATCCTAAACTTCAATGTTGGGTCATGCATATATCTTTATAGGGGAGTGGGAAAACTTATTGCATTTGTTTTTGTTAAGAAATATTTTCCAGACTAAAATTATGGAAATCATTACAAATTGCATTCTGGCAAGGGAACATAATTAAGAAATTTACAAAATTTAAAATTCAACTGATTATTAACAGCCCATTTTATCTATAACACTCTAAAATTATGAAAATTGCAAAAATGCAATGTTTTGATGTTTTAAAAATAATTTTATGCCTTTCATTTTTAAATGGAGTGAAAACCATAATATTTGAATATGTTAATTCAACAAAAGTACAAGTAATGGACTTAATTGATAAAAAAANTATTTTTCCAAACTAAAATTATAAAAATCATTAGAAATTGCATTCGGGCAAGCAAGATAATAAGAAATTTACAAAATTTAAATTCAACTGATTATTAACAATACATTTATCCCTATAAGACTTTAAAATTCTGAAAATTGCAAAAATGCAATGTTTTGATGTTTTAATATATTTTTAATGCTCTTTCATTTTAAATGGAGTGAAAAGCATAATATTTAAATATGTTAATTCAACAAAAATACAAGTAATGGACTCAATTGAATAAAAAATACTTTAATGGATGAATATTGCGAATTGGAATCCTAAACTTCAATGTTGGGTCATGCATATATCTCTATAGGGGAGTGGGAAAACTTCTTATTAAGGTCAATTGTATTTTCTCTTTCTCAAGTAAGATGTCTGCTGACTAAAATTATTGAAATCATTACAAATTGCGTTGTGAGAAAGGGGATAATTAAGAAATTTACAAAATTTAAATTCAACTCATTCTTAACAACACATTTATCCCTATAAGACTATAAAAGTATGAAAATTGAAAAAATGCAATATTTTGATTTTTTAATATAATGTTAAGGCCCTTTCATTTTAAATAGAGTGAAAAGTATAATATTTGAATATGTTAATTCAACAAGAATACAAGTAATGGTGTCAATTGAATACAAAACACTTTAGTTGATGAATATTACAAATGGGAATCCTAAACTTCAATGTTGGGTCATGCATACATCTCAAAAGGGGAGTGGGAAAACTTCTTATTAGGGTTCATTGTATATGCTTTTTCTTAAGTAAGATGTTTGTAGACTAAAATTATAGAAATCATTACAAATTGCATTGTGGTAAGGGAGATAATTAAGAAATTTACAAAATTTAAATTCAACTCATTATTAACAACACATTTATCTCTGTAAGACTCCAAAATTCTGAAAATTGAAAAAATGCACTGGTTTGATGTTTTAAAATATTGTTAATGCCCATTCATTTTAAATGGTGTGAAAAGCATAATATTTGAATATATTAATTTAACAAAAATACAAGTAATGGACTTAATTGAATAAAAACAACTTTAGTGGATGTATATTACAAATTGGAATTCTAAACTTCAATGTTGGATCATGCATACATCATTATAAGTGAGTGGGAAAACTTCTTATTAGAGTCCATTGTATTTGCTTTTTCATAAGTAAGATGTTTGCAGACTAAAATTATAAAAATCATTAAATATTGCATTGTGGTAAGGGAGATAATTAGGAAATTTACAAAATTTAAATTCAACTGATTATTAACAACACATTTATCCCTATAAGACTATAAAATTCTGAAAATTGAAAAAATGCAATGTTTTGATTTTTTTAATATAATTTTAAGGCCCTTTCATTTTAAATGGAGTGAAAAGCAAAATATTTAAATATTTTAATTCAACACGAATACAAGTAATGGACTCAATTGAATAAAAAACACTTTAGTGGATGCATATTACAAATTGGAATCCTAAACTTCAATATTAGGTCATGCGTATATCTTTATAGGTGAGTGGGAAAACTTCTTATTGGGGTTCATTGTATTTGTTTTTTCATAAGTAAGATGTTTGTAAACTAAAATTATAAAAATCATTTCAAATTGCATTGTGCTAAGGGAGATAATTAAGAAATTAAACTGATTATTAACAGCACATTTACCCCTATAAGACTCTAAAATTCAGAAAATTGAGAAAATGCAAGGTTTTGTTTTTTAAATAAATTGTTAATGCCCTTTCATTTTAAATGGATTGAAAAGCATAGTATTTAAACTTGTTAATTCAAGAAAAATACAAGTAATGGATTCAATCGAATAAAAAACACTTTAGTGAATGAGTATTATAAATTGGAATCCTAAACTTCAATGTTGGGTGAAGCATATATCTCAAGAGGGGAATGGGAAAACTTCTTATTAGATTTTATTGCATTTGTTGTTAATTAAGAAATATTTTTCCAGACTAAAATTATAGAAATCATTTGAAATTGCATTTTGGCAAGGGAGATAATTAAGAAATTTACAAAAGTTAAATTCAGGTAATTATTAACAACACATTTATCCCTTTAAGACTCTAAAATTATGAAAATTAAAAAAAATGAAAAGTTTTGATGTTTAAATATGTTGTTAATGCCCTTTCATTTTAATTGGAGTGAAAACCATAATATTTGAATATGTTAATTCAGCAAAAATACAAGTAATGGACTCAATTGAATAAAAATCACTTTGGTGGATGAATATTGCAAATTGGAATCCCAAACATCAATGTTGGGTCATGCATATATCTCTAGAGGGAAGTGGGAAGACTTCTTATTAGGGTCCATTGTAGTTTTTTTTTTTTCTAAAGTAAGATGTTAGTTAGCTAAAATTATTGTAATCATTACAAATTGCGTTGTGAGAAGGGAGATAATTAAGAAATTTACAAAATTTAAATTGAACTCATTATTAACAACAAATTTATCCCTATAAGACTCTAAAATTCTGAAAATTGAAAAAATGCACTATTTTGATGTTTTAATATATTGTTAATGCCCTTTCATTTTAAATGGTGGGAGAAGCATAATATTTGAATATGTTAATTCAACAAAAAATACAAGTAATGGACTCAATTGAATAAAAAACACTTTAGTGGATGAATATTGCAAATTGGAATCCTAAACTTCAATGTTGGGTCATGCATATATCTCTATAAGGAAGTGGGAAAACTTCTTATTAGGGTCCATTGTAGTTTTTTTTTTTCTAAAGTAAGATGTTAGTTAGCTAAAATTATTGAAATCATTACAAATTGCGTGGTGAGAAGGGAGATAATTAAGAAATTTACAAAATTTAAATTGAACTCATTATTAACAACAAATTTATCCCTATAAGACTCTAAAATTCTGAAATTGAAAAAATGCACTATTTTGATGTTTTAATATATTGTTAATGCCCTTTCATTTTAAATGGTGGGAGAACCATAATATTTGAATATGTTAATTCAACAAAAAGTACAAGTAATGGACTCAATTGAATAAAAAACACTTTAGTGGATGAATATTGCAAATTGGAATCCTAAACTTCAATGTTGGGTCATGCATATATCTCTATAAGGAAGTGGGAAAACTTCTTATTAGGGTCCATTGTATTTTTTTTTTCTTAAGTAAGATGTTTGGTAGCTAAAATTATTGAAATCATTACAAATTGCATTGTGAGAAGGGAGATAATTATGAAATTTACAAAATTTAAATTGAACTCATTATTAACAACACATTTATCTCTATAAGATTTTAAAATTCTGAAAATTGAAAAAATGTACTGTCTTGATGTTTTAATATATTGTTAATGCCCTTTCATTTTAAATGGTGGGAGAAGTATAATATTTGAATATGTTAATTCAACAAAAAATGCAAGTAATGGACTCAATTGAATAAAAAACACTTTAGTGGATGAATATTGCAAATTGGAATACTAAACATCAATGTTGGGTCATACATATATCTCTATAGGGAAGTGGGAAAACTTCTTATTAGGGTCCATTGTATTTGTTTTTTTCTTAAGTAAGATGTTTGGTAGCTAAAATTATTGAAATCATTACAAATTGCGTTGTGAAAAAGGAGATAATTAAGAAATTTACAAAATTTAAATTGACCTCATTATTAACAACACATTTATCCCTATAAGACTCTAAAATTTTGAAAACTGAAAAAATGTACTGTTTTGATGTTTTAATATATTGTTAGTGCCCTTCCATTTTAAATGGTGGGAGAAGCATAATATTTGAATATGTTAATTAAAAAAAAAATACAAGTAATGGACTCAATTGAATAAAAAACACTTTAGTGGATGAATATTGCAAATTGGAATCCTAAACTTCAATGTTGGGTCATGCATATATCTCTATAGGGGAGTGGGAAAACTTTTTATTAGGATTCATTGTATTAGTTTTTTCTTAAGTAAGATGTTTGCAAACTAAAATTATAAAAATCATTACAAATTTCATTGTGGTGAGGGAGATAATTAAGAAATTTACAAAATTTAAATACAACTCATTATTTATTACACATTAATCCTTATATGACTCTAAAATTCTGAAAACTGAAAAAATGCTCTCTTTTGATGTTTTAATATATTGTTAATGCCCTTCCAATTTAAATGGTGTGAAAGGCATAATATTTAAGTATGTTAATTCAGAAAAATACAAGTAATGGACTCAATTGAATAAAAAACACTTTAGTGGATGCATATTACAAATTGGAATCCTAAACTTCAATATTAGGTCATGCGTATATCTTTATAGGTGAGTGGGAAAACTTCTTATTGGGGTTCATTGTATTTGCTTTTTCATAAGTAAGATGTTTGTAAACTAAAATTATAAAAATCATTTCAAATTGCATTGTGCTAAGGGAGATAATTAAGAAATTAAACTGATTATTAACAGCACATTTACCCCTATAAGACTCTAAAATTCAGAAAATTGAGAAAATGCAAGGTTTTGTTTTTTAAATAAATTGTTAATGCCCTTTCATTTTAAATGGATTGAAAAGCATAGTATTTAAACTTGTTAATTCAAGAAAAATACAAGTAATGGATTCAATCGAATAAAAAACACTTTAGTGAATGAGTATTATAAATTGGAATCCTAAACTTCAATGTTGGGTGAAGCATATATCTCAAGAGGGGAGTGGGAAAACTTCTTATTAGATTTTATTGCATTTGTTGTTAATTAAGAAATATTTTTCCAGACTAAAATTATAGAAATCATTTGAAATTGCATTTTGGCAAGGGAGATAATTAAGAAATTTACAAAAGTTAAATTCAGGTAATTATTAACAACACATTTATCCCTTTAAGACTCTAAAATTATGAAAATTAAAAAAAATGAAAAGTTTTGATGTTTAAATATGTTGTTAATGCCCTTTCATTTTAATTGGAGTGAAAACCATAATATTTGAATATGTTAATTCAGCAAAAATACAAGTAATGGACTCAATTGAATAAAAAACACTTTGGTGGATGAATATTGCAAATTGGAATCCCAAACATCAATGTTGGGTCATGCATATATCTCTAGAGGGAAGTGGGAAGACTTCTTATTAGGGTCCATTGTAGTTTTTTTTTTCTAAAGTAAGATGTTAGTTAGCTAAAATTATTGTAATCATTACAAATTGCGTTGTGAGAAGGGAGATAAGTAAGAAATTTACAAAATTTAAATTCAACTGATTATTAACAACAAATTTATCCCTATAAGACTCTAAAATTCTGAAAATTCAAAAAATGCCATGTTTTGAAGTTTTAATATATTTTTAATGCCCTTTCATTTTAAACGGTGTGAAAAGTATAATATTTAAATATGTTAATTCAACAAAAATACAAATAATGGTGTCAATTGAATAAAAAACACTTTAGTGAATGCATATTAGAAATTGGAATCCTAAACTTCAATATTGGGTCATGCATATATCTTTAAAAGGGAGTGGGAAAACTTGTTATTAGGGTCCATTGTATTCGCTTTTTCTTAAATAAGATGTTTGTAAACTAAAATTATAAAAATCACTACAAATTGTATTGTGACAGGGGAGATATTTAAGAAATTTACAAAATTTAAATTCAATTAATTATTAACAACACATTTATCCCTATAGGACTCTAAACTTCTGAAAATTGAAAAAATGTAATGTTTTGATGTTTTAATATATTTTGAATGCCCTTTCATTTTAAATGGAGTGAAAACCATAATATTTGAATATGTTAATTCAACAAAAATACAAATAATGGACTCCACTGAATAAAAAACACTTTAGTGGATTAATATTGGAAATTGGAATCCTAAACTTCAATCTTGGGTGATGCATATATCTCTATAGGGGAGTGGGAAAACTTCTTATTAAGGTCCATTGTATTTTTTATTTTCTTAAGTAAGATGTTTGCTGACTAAAATTATTGAAATCATTACAAACTACGTTATGTGAAGGGAGATAATTAACAAATTTACAAAATTTCAATTCAACTCATTCTTAACAACACATTTATCCCAATAAGACTATAAAATTCCGAAAATTGAAAAAATGGAATGTTTTGATTTTTTAATATAATGTTAAGGCTCTTTCATTTTAAATGGAGTGAAAAGTATAATATTTGAATATGTTAATTCAACAAGAATACAAGTAATGGTGTCAATTAAATACAAAACACATTAGTGGATGAATATTACAAATGGGAATCCTAAACTTCAATGTTAGGTCATACATATATCTTAATAGGGGAGTGGGAAAACTTCTGATTAGGGTTCATTGTATTTGGTTTTTCTTAAGTAAGATGTTTGCAGACAAAAATTATAGAAATCATTACAAATTGCATTGTGGTAAGGGGAGGTATTTAAGAAATTTACAAAATTTAAATTCAACTCATTATTAACAACACATTTACTCCTATAAGACTCTAAAAGTTTGAAGATTGAAAAAATGCACTATTTTGATGTTTTCATATATTGTTAATGCCCTTTCATTTAAAATGAATTCAACTCATTATTAACAACACATTCAACCTTATAAGACTCTAAAATTCTGAAAAATGACAAAATGCACTGTTTTGATGTTTTAATATATTATTAAAGCCCTTTCATTTTAAATGGTGTGAAAAGTATAATATTTGAATATGTTAATTCAATAGAAATACAAGTAATGTACTCAATTTGATAAAAAACACTTTAGTGGATGCATATTAGAAATTGGAATCCTAAACTTCAATGTTAGGTCAAGCATATATCCTTATAGGGGTGTGGGAAAACTTCTTATTAGGGTCCATTATATTTTCTTTTTCTTAAGTAAGATGTTTGCAGACTAAAATTATAGAAATCATTACAAATTGCATTGTGGTAAGGGAGATAATTAAGAAATTTACAAAATTTAAAGTCAACTGATTATTAACAACACCTTTATCTCTATAAGACTCTAAAATTCTGAAAATTGAAAAAATGCACTATTTTGATGTTTTAATATATTGTTAATGCCCTTTCATTTAAAATGATGTGAAAAGCATAATATTTGAATATGTTAATTCAACAAAAATACAAATGATGGACTCAATTGAAGAGAAAACACTTTAGTGGGTGCATATTACAAATTGGAATCCTAAACTTCAATGTTTGGTCATGCATATCATTATAGGGGAGTGGGAAAACTTCTTATTAAGGTCCATTATATTTTCTTTTTCTTATTGCAGACTAAAATTATAGAAATCATTACAAACTGCATTGTGGTGAGGGAGATAATTAAGAAATTTACAAAATTTAAATTCAACTCATTATTAGCAACACATTTATGCTAATATGACACCAAAATTCTGAAAATTGAAAAAATGTACGGTTTTGATGTTTTAATATATTGTTAACGCCCTTTCATTTTAAATGGTGTGAAAAGCATAATATTTGAATATGTTAATTCAACAAAAATACAAGTAATGGTGTCAATTGAATAAAAAACACTTTAGTGGATGAATATTACAAATTGGAATCCTAAACTTTAATGTTAGGTCATGCATATGTCTCAATAGGGGAGTGGGAAATCTTCTTATTAGGGCTCATAGTATTTGCATTTTCTTAAATAAGATGTTTACAGACTAAAATTATATAAATCATTACAAGTTGCATTGTGCTAAGGGTGATAATTAAGAAATTGACAAAATTTAAATTCAACTCATTATTAACAACCCATTTATACTTATAAGACTCGAAAATTCTAAATTTAATGCCATTTCATTTTAAATGGTGTGAAAAGTGTAATATTTGAATATGTTAATTGAACAAAAATCCAAGTAATGGACTCAATTGAATAAAAAAACACTTTAGTGGTTGCATATTACAAATTGGAATCCTAAACTTCAATGTTGGGTCATGCATATATCTTTATAAGTGAGTCAGAAAACTTCTTATTAGGGTCATTGGATTTTCGTTTTCTTAAGTAAGATATTTGCAGACTAAAATTATAGAAATTATTACAAATTGCATTGTGGCATGGGAGATAATTAAGAAATTTACAAAATTTAAATTTAACTCATTATTAATAACACATTTAGCCTTATAAGACTCTAAAATTCTGAAGATTGAAAAAATGCACTGTTTTGATGTTATAATATATTGTTAATGCCCTTTCATTTTAAACGGTGTGAAAAGTATAATATTTGAATCTAATAATTCAACAAGAATACAAGTAATGGTGTCGACTGAATAAAAAACACTTTAGTGGATGAATATTATAAATTAGAATCCTAAACTTCAATGTTGCGTCATGTATATATCTCAATAGGGGAGTGGGAAAATTCTTATTAGGGTTCATTGTATTCGCTTTTTCTTATGTAAGATGTTTGCAGACTAAAATTATAGAAATCATTACAAATTGCATTATCGCAGGGGAGATAATTAAGAAATTTACAAAATTTAAATTCAACTCATTATTAATAACACATTTATCCTTACAACACTCTAAAATTCAAAAAATTGAATAAATGCAACGTTATGATTTTTTAATGTAATGTTAAGGCCCTTTCATTTTAAATGGTGTGAAAAATATAATATTTGAATATGTTAATTGAACAAGAATACAAGTAATGGTGTCAATTGAATAAAAAACACTTTAGTGGATTAATATTACAAATTGGAATCCTAAGCCTCAATGTTAGGTCATGCATATATCTTAATAGAGGAGTGGGAAACTTCTTAGTAGGGTTCATTGTATTTGCATTTTCTTAAGTAAGATGTTTGCAAACTAAAATTACAGAAATCATTACAAGTTGCATTGTTGTAAGGGAGATAATTAAGAAATTGACAAAATTTAAATTCAACTCATTATTAACAACACATTTATCCCTATAAGACTCTAAAATTCTGAAAATTGAAAAAATGCACTGTTTTGATGTTTAAATATATTGTTAATGCCCTTTCATTTTAAATGGTGTGACAAGCATAATATTTGAATATGTTAAATCAATAAAAATACAAGTAATGGACTCAATTGAATAAAAAACACTTTAGTGGATGCATATTACAAATTGGAATCTTAAACTTGAATGTTGGGTCATGAATATATCTTTATAGGGGTGTGGGAAAACATCGTCTTAGGATATTGTATTTTCTTTTTCTTAAGTAAGATGTTTGCAGACTAAAATTATAGCATTGTCGTAGGGGAGATAATTAAGAAATTTACAAAATTTAAATTCAACTGATTATTAACAACACATTTATCCCTATAAGACTCTAAAATTCAGAAAATTGAAAAAATGCAACGTTTTGATTTTTTAATATAATGTTAAAGCCCTTTCATTTTAAATGGTGTGAAAAGTATAATATTTGAATTTGTTAATTTAACAAAAATACAACTAATGGACTTAATCGAATAAAAAACACTTTAGTGGATGCATATTACAAATTGGAATCCTAAACTTCAATGTTGGGTCATGCAGATATCTCTACAGGGGAGTGGGAAAACTTCTTATTAGGGTCCATTGTATTTGGTTTTTCTTAAGTAAGATGTTTGCAAACTAAAATTATATAAATCATTACAAATTGCATTATGGTAAGGGAGATAATTAAGAAATTTACAAAATTCAAATTCAACTGATTATTAACAACACATTTAACCCTACAAGACTCTAAAATTCAGAAAATTGAAAAAATGTAACATTTTGATTTTTTAATATAATGTTAAGGCCCTTTCATTTTAAATGGTGTGAAAAGCATAATATTTGAATATGTTAATTCAACAACAATACAATTAATGGTGTCAATTGAATAAAAAACACTTTAGTGGATTAATATTACAAATTGGAATCCTTAGTTTAATGTTGGGTCAAGCATATATCTCAATAAGGGAGTGGGAAAACTTCTTATTAGGGTTCATTGTATTTGCATTTTCTTAAGTAAGAAGTTTGCAGACTAAAATTATAGAAATCAATACAAATTGCATTATGGTAAGGGAGATAATTAAGAAGTTTACAAAATTTAAATTCAACTCATTATTAACAACACATTTATCCCAATAAGACTCTAAAATTCTTAAAATTGAAAAAACACACCGTTTTGATGTTTTAATATATTGTTAATGCCCTTTCATTTGAAATGGTGTGAAAATCATAATAATTGAATAAGTTAATTCAACAAAAATACAAGTAATGGACTCAATTAGATAAAAAATAGTTTAGCAGATGACTATTACAAATTGGAATCCTAAACTTCACTGTTGGGTCATGCATATATCTTTAAAGGGGAGTGGGAAAATTCTTATTAGGGTCCATTGTATTCATTTTTTCTTATGTAAGATGTTTGCAGACTAAAATTATAGAAATCATTATAAATTGCATTGTCGAAGGGGAGATAATTAAGAAATTTACAAAATTTAAATTCAACTGATTATTAACAACACATTTATCCAGACAAGACTCTAAAATTCAGAAAATTGAAAAAATGTAACGTTTTGCTTTTTTAATATAATGTTAAGGCCCTTTCATTTTAAATGGTGAAAAAAGAATAATATTTGAATATGTTAATTCGACAAGAATACAACTAATGGTGTCAATTGAATAAAAAACACTTTAGTGGATTAATATTACAAATTGGAATCGTAAGCCTCAATGTTAGGTCATGCATATATCTTAATAGGGGTGTGGGAGAACTTTTTACTAGGGCTCATTGTATTTGCATTTTCTTAAGTAAGATGTTTGTAAACTAAAATTGTAGAAATCATTACAAGTTGCATTGTAGTATGGGAGATAATTAAGAAATTGGCAAAATTTAAACTCAACTCATTATTAGCAACACATTTATCCCATTAAAACTCCAAAATTCTGAAAATTGAAAAAATGCACTGTTTTGATGTTTAAATTTATTGTTAATGCCCTTTCATTTTAAATGGTGTGACAAGCATAATATTTGAATATGTTAAATCAACAAAAATACAAGTAATGGACTTAATTGACTAAAAAACACTTTAATGGATGCATATTACAAATTGGAATCTTAAACTTCAATGTTGGGTCATGCATATATCTTTATAGGGTAGTGGGAAAACTTCTTCTTAGGGTCTATTGTATTTTCTTTTTCTTAAGTAAGATGTTTGCTGACTAAAATTATAGAAATCAATACAAATTGCATTGTGGTAAGGGAGATAATTAAGAAATTTACAAAATTTAAATTCAACTCATTATTAGCAACACATTTATCCCAATAAAACTCTAAAATTCTAAAAATTGAAAAAATGCACTGTTTTGATGTTTTAATATATTGTCAATTCCCTTACATTTTAAATGGTGTGAAAAGTATAATATTTGAATATGTTAATTCAACAAAAATACAAGTAATGGTGTCAATTGAATAAAAAACACATTAGTGGATGAATATTACAAATTGGAATCCTAACCTTCAATATTGGGTCAAGCATATATCTTTAAATAGGAGTGGGAAAATTCTTATTAGGGTCCATTGTATCCGTTTTTTCTTAAGTAAGATGTTTGCAGACGAAAATTATAGAAAACATTACAAATTGCATTGTAGTAAGGGAGATAATTAAGAAATTGACAAAATTTAAACTTAACTCATTATTAGCAACACATTTATCCCATTAAAACTCCAAAATTCTGAAAATTAAAAAAATGCACTGTTTTGATGTTTAAATTTATTGTTAATGCCCTTTCATTTTAAATGGTGTGACAAGCATAATATTTGAATATGTTAAATCAACAAAAATACAAGTAATGGATGCATATTACAAATTGGAATCTTAAACTTCAATGTTGGGTCATACATATATCTTTATAGGGTAGTGGGAAAACTTCTTCTTAGGGTCTATTGTATTTTCTTTTTCTTAAGTAAGATGTTTGTTGACTAAAATTATAGAAATCATTACAAATTGCATTGTGGTAAGGGAGATAATTAAGAAATTTACAAAATTTAAATTCAACTCATTATTAGCAACACATTTATCCTAATAAAACTCTAAAATTCTGAAAATTGAAAACATCCACTATTTTGATGTTTTAATATATTGTCAATTCCCTTACATTTTAAATGGTGTGAAAAGAATAATATTTGAATATGTTAATTCAACAAAAATACAAGTAATGGTGTCAATTGAATAAAAAACACTTTAGTGGATGAATATTACAAATTGGAATCCTAACCTTCAATATTGGGTCATGCATATATCTTTAAAGGGGAGTGGGAAAATTCTTATTAAGGTCCATTGTATTCGCTTTTTCTTAAGTAAGATGTTTGCAAACGAAAATTATAGAAAACATTACAAATTGCATTGTGGCAGGGGAGATAATTAAGAAATTTACAAAATTCAAATTCAACTGATTATTAACAACACATTTATCCCTACAAGACTCTAAAATTGTGAAAATTGAAAAAATGCAACATTTTGATTTTTTAATATAATGTTAAGGCCCTTTCATTTTAAATGGTGTGAAAAGTATAATATTTGAATTTGTTAATTCAAGAAAAATACAAGTAATGGACTCAATTGAATAAAAAACACTTTAGTGGATGCATATTACAAATTGGAATCCTAAACTTTAATGTTAGGTCATGCATATATTTCAATTGGGGAGTCGGAAAACTTCTTATTAGGGTTCATTGTATTTTGTTTTTCTTAAGTAAGATGTTTAGAGACTAAAATTATAGAAATCAATACAAATTGCATTGTGGTAAGGGAGATAATTAAGAAATTTACAAAATTTAAATTCAACTAATTATTGATAATACATTTATCCTTATAAGACTCTAAAATTCTAAAAATTGAAAAAATGCACTGTTTTGGTGTTTTAATATATTGTTAATGCCCTTTCATTTTAAATGGTGTGAAAAGTATAATATTTGAATATCTTAAGTCAATAAAAATACAAGTAATGGACTCAATTGAATAAAAAACAATTTAGTGGATGCATATTACAAATTGGAATCCTAAATTTCAATGTTGAGTCTTGCATATATCTTTAAATGGGAGTGTGAAAATTCTTAGTAGGGTCCATTGTATTCGCTTTTTCTTAAGTAAGATGTTTGCAGACTAAAATTATAGAAAACATTACAAATTGCATTGTAGCAAGGGAGATAATTAAGAAATTTACAAAATTTAAATTCAACTAATTATTAACAACACATTTATCTCTACAAGACTCTAAAATTGTGAAAATTGAAAAAATGCAACATTTTGATTTTTTTAATATAATGTTAAGGCCCTTTCATTTTAAATGGTGTGAAAAGCATAAAATTTGAATTTGTTAATTCAAGAAAAATACATGTAATGGACTCAATTGAATAAAAAACACTTTAGTGGATGAATATTACAAGTTGGAATCCTAAATTCAATGTTAGGTCATGCATATATCTCAATAGGGGAGTGGGAAAACTTCTTATTAGGATTCATTGTATTTGCTTTTTCTTAAGTAAGATGTTTGCAAACTAAAATTATAGAAATCATTACAAATTGAATTATGGTAAGGGAGATAATTAAGAAATTTACAAAATTTAAATTCAACTCATTATTAATAACACATTTATCAATATAAAACTCTAAAATTCTGCAAATTGAAAAAATGCAATGTTTTGATTTTTTAATATAATGTTAAGGCCCTATCATTTTAAATGGAGGGAAAAGTATAATATTTGAATATGTTAATTCAACAAGAATACAAGTAATGGTGTCAATTGAATAAAAAACACTTTAGTGGACGAATATTACAAATTGGAATGCTAAACTTTAATGTTGGGTCATGCATATATCTCAATAAGGGAGTGGGAAAACTTCTTATTAGGGTTCATTGTATTTGATTTTTCTTAGGTATGATGTTTGCAGAATAAAATTATAGAAATCATTCGAAATTACTTTGTGGTAAGGGAGATAATTAAGAAATTTACAAAATTTAAATTCAAGTCATTATTAACAACACATTTATCTCTTTAAGACTCTAAAATTCTGAAAATTGACAAAATGCACTGTTTTGATGTTTTAATATGTTGTTAATGCCCTTTCATTTTAAATGGTGTGAAAAGCATAATATTTGAATATGTTAATTCAACAAAAATACAAGTAATGGACTCAATTGAATAAAAACACCTTAGTGGATGCATATTACAAATTGGAATCCTAAACTTCAATGTTGGGTCATGCATATATCTAGGGGAGTGGGAAAACTTCTTATTAGGGTTCATTCTTTTTGCTTTTTCTTAAGTAAGATGTTTGTAGACTAAACTTCTAAAAATCATTACAAATTGCATTGTGGTAAGGGAGATAATTAAGAAATTTATAAAATTTAAATTCAACTCATTATTAACGACACATTTATCCCTATAAAACTCTAAAATGCTGCAAATTGAAAAAATGCAAAATTTTGATTTTTTAATATAATGTTAAGGCCCTATCATTTTAAATGGAGGGAAAAGTATAATATTTGAAAATGTTAATTCAACAAGAATACAAGTAATGGTGTCAATTGAATAAAAAATACTTTAGTGGATGAATATTACAAATTGGAAGCCTATACTTCAATGTTGGGTCATGCATATATCTTTATGGGTGAGTGGGAAAACTTATTAGGGTCAATTGTATTTGCTTATTCATAAGTATGATGTTAGCAGACTAAAATTATAAAAATCATTACAAATTGCATTGTGGTAAGTGAGATAATTAAGAAATTTACAAAATTTAAATTCAACTGATTATTAATAACACATTTATCCCTATAAGACTCTAAAATTCTGAAAATTGAAAAAGTTTTGAATTTTTAATAAATTGTTAATGCCCTTTCATTTTAAATAGAGTGAAAAGCATAATATTTGAATCTGTTAATTCAAGAAAAATACAAGTGATGGACTCAATTGAATAAAAAACACTTTAGTGGGTGAGTATTATAAATTACAATCTTAAGCTTTAAGTTGGGTCATGCATATATCTCAAGAGGGGATTGGGAAAACTTTTTATTAGATTCTATTGCATTTGTTTTTTCTTAAGAAATATTTTTCTAGACTAAAATTATAGAAATCATTAGAAATTGCATTCTTACAAGGGAGATAAGTAAGAAATTTACAAAAGTTAAATTCAATTGATTATTAACAAGACATTTATCCCTACAAGACCATAAAATTCTGAAAATTGAAAAAATGCAATGTTTTGATTTTTTAATATAATGTTAAGGCGTTTTCATTTTAAATGAAGTGAAAAGCATAATATTTGAATATGTTAATTCAACAAGAATACACATAATGGTGTCAATTGAATAAAAAACACTTTAGTGGATGAATATTACAAATTGGAATCCTAAACTTCAATCTTGGGTCATGCATATATCTTTATAGGTGAGTGGGAAAACTTCTTATTAGGGTCCATTGTATTTGCTTTTTCATAAGTAAGATGTTTGTAGACTAAAATTATAAAAATCATTGCAAATTGCATTGTCGCAAGGGAGATAATTAAGAAATTTACAAAATCTAAATTCAACTTATTATTGACAACACATTTATCCCTATAAGACTTTAAAATTTTGAAAATTGAAAAACTGCATTGTTTTGAAGTTTTAATATATTGTTAATGCCCTTTCATTTGAAATGGTGCGAAAAGTATAATATTTGAATATGTTAATTCAACAAAAATACAAGTAATTGACTCAATTGAATAAAAACACCTTGGTGGATGCATATTACAAATTGGAATCCTAAACTTTAATGTTAGGTGATGCATATATCTCTATAGGTAAGTGGGAAAACTTCCAATTAGGGTCCATTATATTTGCTTTTTCATAAGTAAGATGTTTGCAGATTAAAATTATAAAAATCATTATAAATTGCATTCAGGTAAGACTCTAAAATTTTGAAAATTAAAAAAATGTAATGTTTTGATTTTTTAATATAATGTTAAGGACCTTTCATTTTAAATAGAGTGAAAAGTATAATATTTGAATATGTTAATTTAACAAAATACAGGTAATGGACTCGATTGAATAAAAAACACTTTAGCAGATGCATATTACAAATTGGAATCCTAAACTTCAATGTTGGGTCATACATATATCTTTATAGGGGAGTGGGAAAAATTCTTATCCGGGTCTAGTGTACTCGCTTTTTCTTAAGTATGACGTTTGCAGACTAAAATTATAGAAATCATTACAAATTGCATTGTGGCAGGGGAGATAATGAAGAAATTTACAAAATTTAAATTCAACTCAATCATAACAACACATGCGTCCCTATAAGACTATAAAATTCTGAAAATGAAAAATACAATGTTTTGTTTTTTTAATATAATGTTAAGGACCTTTCATTTTAAATGGAGTGAAAAGTATAATATTTGAATATGTTACTTCAACAAAAATACAAGTAATGGACTCAATTAAGTGAAAAACACTTTAGTGGATGAATATTACAAATCGGAATCCTAAACATCAATGTTGGGTCATGCATATATCTTTATAGGCAAGTGGGGAAAACTTCTTATTAGGGCCCATTGTATTTGCTTTTTCTTAAATAAGATGTTTGCAGACTAAAATTATGGAAATCATTACAAATTGCATTGTGGCAAAGGAGATAATTAAGAAATTTACAAAATTTAAATTCAACTCATTCATAACAACACTTGTATCCCTATAAGACTATAAAATTCTAAAAATTGAAAAAATGCAATGTTTTGATTTTTTAATATAATGTTAAGGACCTTTCATTTTAAATGGAGTGAAAAGTATAATATTTGAATATGTTACTTCAACAATAATACAAGTAATGGACTCAATTGAATAAAAAACACTTTAGAGGAGTGGGAAAACTTCTTATTAGGGTTCATTATATTGCTTTTTCTTAAGTAAGATGTTTGCAGACAAAAATTATATCAATCATTACAAATTGCATTGTGGTAAGAGAGATAATTATGAAATTTCTAAAATTTAAATACAACTCATTATTCAAAACACATTTATCCCTATAAGACTCAAAAATTCTGAAAATTGAAAAAATGCGCAATTTTGATGTTTTAATATAATTTTAATGCCCTTTCATTTTAAATGGTATGAAAACCATAATATTTGAATATGTTAATTCAACAAAAATACAAGTAATGGACTTAATTGAATAAAAAGCACTTTAATGGATGAATATTAGAAATTGAAATCCTAAACTTCATTGTTGGGTCATGTATATATCTCTATAGGGGAGTGGGAAAAGTTCTTATTAGGATCCATTGTATTATCTTTATCTTAATTAAGATGTTTGCTGACTAAAATTATAGAAATAATAACAAATTGCATTGTGGTAAGGGACATAATTAAGAAATTTACAAAATTTAAATACAACTCATTATTAACAACACATTTATCCCTATAAGACTTTAATATTCTTAAAATTGAAAAAAATGCAAAGTATTGATGTTTTAATATATTTTTAATGCCCTTTCATTTTAAATGGAGTGAAAACTATAATATTTGAATATGTTAATTCAACAAAAATACAAGTAATGAACTCAATTGAATAAAAAGCACTTTAGTGGATGAATATTAGAAATTGGAATCCTATACCTCAATGTTGGGTCATGCATATATCTTTATAGGGGAGTGGGAAACTTTTTATTAGGGTTCATTGTATTCGCTTTTTCTTAAGTAAGATGTTTGCAAACTAAAATTAGGGAAATCGTTATAAATTGCGTTGTGGCAAGGGATATAATTAAGAAATTTACAAAATTTAAATTCAACTCATTCATAACAACACATATATCCCCATAAGACTATAAAATTCTGAAAATTCAAAAAATGCAATATTTTGATTTTTAATATAATGTTAAGGACCTTTCATTTTAAATGAAGTGGAAAGCATAATATTTGAATATGTTACTTTAACAAAAATACAAGTAATGGACTCAATTGAATGAAAAACACTTTAGTGGACGAATTTTAGTAAATGGAATCCTAAACTTCAATTTTGGGTCTTGTATATATCTTTATAGGGGAGTGGGAAAACTTCTTATTAGGGTCCATTGTATTCGCTGTTTCTTCAGTAAGAATTTTGCAGACTAAAATTATGGAAATCTTACAAATTGCGTTGTGGCAAGGGAGATAACTAAGAACTTTACAAGATTTAAATTCAACTCATTCAAAACAACACATGTATCCCTATAAGACTATAAATTTCTGAAAATTGAAAAATTGCAATGTTTTGATTTTTTAATAAATTGTTAATGCCCTTTCATTTTAAATGGAGTGAAAAGTATATATTTGAATATGTTAATTCAACAAAAATACAACTAATGGACTCAATTAAATAAAAAACACTTTAGTGGATGAGTGTTATGAATTGGAATCGGTAAGCTTCAATCTGGGGTCAAGCATATATCTCTAGAGGGGGAGTGGAAACTTTTTTATTAGATTCTATTAGCATTTGTTTTTTCTTAGAAAATTTTTCCAGACCTACAATTATAGAAATCAATTGAAAATCGCAATTCTGGCAAGGGAGATCATTAAAGAAAATTTAACAAAATTTAAATTCAATTGGTTTATAAACCAACACATTTTATCCCTATAAGACTAATAAAATTCTGAAAAGTTACAAAAATCGCAATGTTTTTGAATTGTTTTATATATTTTTAAAGCCCTTACAAGTTCAAACGGAGTGAAAACCAATGATATTGATATATTAATTCAACAAAAATACAGTTAATGGGCTTAAATTTGAATAAAAACAACTTTAGTGGAGTGAAGTATTATAAATTGAAATCCAAAGCTCCAATGTTGGGTCAAGCATATACCTTGAGAGGGGAGTGGGAAAACTTCTTCTTAATTCTATTGCCATGAGTTATTTATTAAGAAATATTTTTCCAAGACTAAAATTATAGAAATCAATTAGAAATTGCATTTGGAAAGGGTGATAATTAAGAACTTTACAAAATTTAAATTCAATTGATTGTTAACAACACATTTATACCATAAGACTATAAAATTTTGAAAAATTGAAAAAATAACAATATTTTGATTTTTTAATATAATGTTAAGGCCCTTTCATTTTTAAATGGAGTGAAAAGCAATAATAATTGAAATATGTTAATTCAACAAAAATACAAGTAATTCGACTCAATTCAATAAAAAGCACTTTTAGTGGATAAATATTAAAAATTGGAATCCTAAACTTCAATGTTGGGGTCATGCATATATCTTTATAAGGTAGTGGGAAAACTTCTTATTAGGGTCCATTGTATTCGCCTTTTCTTAAGTAAGATATTTGCAGACTAAAATTATNCTAAAATTATAGAAATCATTAGAAATTGCATTTTGGAAAGGGTGATAATTAAGAACTTTACAAAATTTAAATTCAATTGATTGTTAACAACACATTTATACCATAAGACTATAAAATTTGAAAATTGAAAAATACAATATTTTGATTTTTTAATATAATGTTAAGGCCCTTTCATTTTAAATGGAGTGAAAAGCATAATATTTGAATATGTTAATTCAACAAAAATACAAGTAATCGACTCAATTCAATAAAAGCACTTTAGTGGATAAATATTAAAAATTGGAATCCTAAACTTCAATGTTGGGTCATGCATATATCTTTATAAGGTAGTGGGAAAACTTCTTATTAGGGTCCATTGTATTCGCCTTTTCTTAAGTAAGATATTTGCAGACTAAAATTATGGAAATCATTACAAATTGCATTGTGGCGAGGGAGATAACTAAGAAATTTACAAAATTTAAATTCAACTCATTTATAACAACACATATATCCCGATAAGACCATAAAATTCTGAAAACTGAAAAAAAGTAATGTTTTGAGTTTTTTAATATAATGTTAACGACCTTTCATGTTAAATGGACTGAAAAACATAATATTGAATATGTTACTTCAACAAAAATACAAATAACAGACTTAATTGAATGAAAAACACTTCAATGGATGAATTTTATAAATCGGAATCCTAAACTTCAATGTTAGGTCATGCATTTATCTTTATAAGGGAGTGGGAAAACTTCTTATTAGGGTCCATTGTATTCACTTTTTCTTAAGTAAGATGTTTGTAGACTAAAATTATAAAAATCATTACAAATTGCATTGTGGCAAGGGAGATAATTAAGAAATTTACAAAATTTAGATTCAACTCATTCTTAACAACACATTTATCCCTATAAGACTCTAAAATTCTGAAAATTGAAAAAATGCACTATTTTGATGTTTTAATATATTGAAAATGACCTTTCATTTTAAATGGTGTGAAAAGTATAATATTTGAATATGTTAATTCAACAAAAATACAACTAATGGACTCGATTGAATAAAAAACACTTTCACAGTTGCATATTACAAATTGGAATCCTAAACTTCAATGTTGGCTTATGCATATATCTTTATAAAGGGAGTGGGAAAATTTCTTAGTAGGGTCAATTGTATTTGCTTTTTCTGAAGTAAGATGTTTGCAGACAAAATTATAGAAATCATTAGAAATTGCATTGTGGCAGGGGAGATAATTAAGAAATTTACAAAATTTAAATTCAACTGATTATTAACAATATATTTATCGCTATAAGACTCTAAAATTCTCAAAATTGAAAAAATGTAAAGCTTTGATTTTTTAATAAATTGTTAATGCCCTTTTATTTTAAATGGAGTGAAAAGCATAGTATTTGAATTTGTTAATTCAATAAAAATACAACTAATGGACTCAATTGAGTAAAAAACACTTTAGTGGATGAGTATTATAAATTGGAATTGTAAGCTTCAATCTTGGGTCAAGCATATATCTCTAGAGAGGAGTGGGAAAACTTCTTATTAGATTATATTGCATTTGTTTTTTCTTAAGAAATATTTTTCCAGACTAAAATTATAGAAATCATTAGAAATTGCATTCTGGTAAGGGAGATAATTAAGAAATTTATAAAATTTAAATTCAACTGCTTATGAACAACACATTTCTCCCTATAAGACTCTAAAATTTTGAAAGTTGCAAAAATGCAATGTTTTAAAGTTTTAATATATTTTCAAAGCCCTTTCATTTTCAACGGAGTGAAAACCATGATATTTGAATATGTTAATTCAACAAATATACAAGTAATGTGCTCAATTGAATAAAAAAACACTTTAGTGGATGAGTATTATAAATTGAAATCCTAAACTTTAATGTTGGGTCAAGCATATATCTTGAGAGGGGAGTGGGAAAAGTTCTTATTAGATTCTATTGCATTAGCTTTTTATTAAGAAATATTTTTCCAAACTAAAATTATAGAAATCATTAGAAATTGAATTCTGGTAAGGGAGATAATTAAGAAATTTACAAAATTTAAATTCAACTAATTATTAACAACACATTTATCCCTATAAGACTATAAAATTCAGAAAAGTGAAAAACTGCAATGTTTTCATTTTAAATATAATGTTAAGGCCCTTTCATTTTAAATGGAGTGAAAAGCATAATATTTCAATATGTTAATTCAATAAGAATACAAGAAATGGAGTCAATTGAATAAAAAACACTTTAGTGGATGAATATTACAAATTGAAATCCTAAACTTCAATGTTGGGTCATGCATATATCTTTATAGGGGAGTGAGAAAACTTCTTATTAGGGTTCATTGTATTTTTTTTTTCATAAGTAAGATGTTTCCAGACAAAAATTATAGAAATCATTACAAATTGCATTGTGAAAAGGGAGATAATTAAGAAATTTACAAAATTTAAATTCAACTCATTCTTAACACCACATTTATCCCTATAAGATTCAAAAATTCTGAAAATTGAAAAAATGCACTATTTTGATGTTTGTTGACTAAAATTATAGAAATCATTACAAATTGCATTGTGGGGAGGCAGATAATTAAGAAATTTACAAAATTTAAATACAACTCATTCTTAACAACACATTTATCCCTATAAAACTCTAAAATTCTGAAAATTGAAAAAATGCAAAGTTTTGATTTTTTAATATAATGTTAAGGCCCTTTCATTTTAAATGGAGTGAAAAGTATAATATTTGAATATGTTAATTTAACAAAAATACAAGTAATGGACTCAATTCGATAAAAAGCACTTTAGTGGATGAATATTAGAATTTGGAATCCTAAACTTCAATGTTAGGTCATGCATATATCTTTATAGGGGAGTGGGAAAACTTCTTTTTATGGTACATTGTATTCGTTTTTTCTTATGTTAGATGTTTGCAAACTAAAATTATGGAAATCATTACAAATTGCATTGTGGCCTAGGAGATAATTAAGAAATTTACAAAATTTAAATTGAACTCATTTATAACAACACATGTATCCCTATAAGACTATAAAATTTTGAAAATTGAAAAAAAAGCAATGTTTTGATTTTTTAAAATAATATTAAGGACCTTTCATTTTAAATGAAGTGAAAAGCATAATATTTGAATATGCTACTTCAACAAAAATACAAGTAATGGAATCAATTGAATAAAAAACACTTTAATGGATGAATATTACAAATTGGAATCCTAAACTTCAATGTTGAGTCAAGCATATATCTCTATAGGGGAGTGGGAAAAGTTCTTATTAGGATCCATTGTGTTATCTTTATCTTAAGTAAGATGTTTGCTGACTAAAATTATAGAAATCATTAGAAATTGCATTGTGTTAATGGAGATAATTAAGAAATTTACAAAATTTAAATTCAACACATTCTTAACGACACATTCATCCCTATAAGACTCTAAAATTCTGAAAATTGATAAAATGCAACGTTTTAAGTTTTTAATATAATGTTAAGGGCCTTTCATTTTAAATGGAGTGAAAAACATAATATTTGGATATGTTAATTCAACAAAAATACAAGTAATGGACTCAATTGAATAAAAAACACTTTAGTGGATGAATATTACAAATTGGAATCCTAAACTTCATTGTTGGGTCATGTATATATCTCTATAGGGGAGTGGGAAGAGTTCTTATTAGGATCCATTGTATTATCTTTATCTTAATTAAGATGTTTGCTGACTAAAGTTATAGAAATCATTACAAATTGCGTTGTGGTAAGGGAGATAATTAAGAAGTTTACAAAATTTAAATACAACACATTATTGACAACACATTTATCCCTATAAAGCTCTAAAATTCTGAAAATTGAAAAAAATGCAAAGTTTTGATTTTTTTAATATAATGTTAAGGCCCTTTCATTTTAAATGGAGTGAAAGCATAATATTTGAATATGTTAATTCAACAAAAATACAAGTAATGGACTCAATTGAATAAAAAACACTTTAGTGGATGAATATTACAAATTGGAATCCTAAACTTCAATGTTGGGTCATGCATATATCTCTATAGGGGAGTGGGAAAAGTTCTTATTAGGATCCATTGTATTATCTTTATCTTAAGTAAGATGTTTGTTGAGTAAAATTATAGAAATCATTAGAAATTGCATTGTGTTAAGGGAGATAATTAAGAAATTTACAAAATTTAAATTCAACACATTTTTAACAACACATTTATCCCTATAAGACTCTACAATTTTGAAAATTGAAAAAAATGCAACGTTTTGTGTTTTTAATATAATGTTAAGGCCCTTTCATTTTAAATGGAGAGAAAAGCATAATATTCGAATATGTTTATTCAACAAAAATACAAGTAATCAGCTCAATTGAACAAAAAACACTTTAGTGGATGAATATGACAAACTAGAATCCTAAACTTCAATGTTGGGTCATGCATATATCTCTATAGGGGAGTGGGAAAACTTCTTATTAGGGTCCATTGTATTTTCTTTTTCTTAAGTAAGTTGTTTGTCGACTAAAATTATAGAAATCACTACAAATTGCATTGTGGTAAGGGAGATAATTAAGAAATCTAAAAAATTTAAATACAACTCATTATTAGCAACACATTTATCCCTATAAGACTCTAAAATTCCGAAAATTGAAAAAATGCTATGTTTTGATGTTTTAATATATTGTTAATGCCCTTTCATTTTAAATGGAGTGAAAAGCATAATATTAGAATATGGTAAATCAACAAAAATACAAGTAATGGACACAATTGAATAAAAAGGACTTTAGTGGATGAATATTAGAAATTGGAATCCTAAACTTTAATGTTGGGTCATGCATATATCTTTATAGGAGAGTGGTAAATCCTCTTTTTAGGGTCCATTGTATTCGCTTTTTCTTAAGTAAGAAGTTTGCAGTCTAAAATTATGGAAATCATTACGAATTGCGTTGTGGCATGGGAGATAATTAAAAGATTTACAAAATTTAAATTCAACTCAATCATAGCAACACATGTATCCCTATAACACTATAAAGTTCTGAAAATTGAAAAAAAGCAATGTATTGATTTTTTAATATAATGTTAAGGACCTTTCATTTTAAATGGAGTGAAAAGTATAATATATGAATATGTTAATTCAACAAAAATACAAGTAATGGACCCAATTGAATAAATAACACTTTAATGGATGCATATTACAAATTGGAATCCTAAATTTCAATGTTGGGTCATACATATATCTTTATAAGGGAGTGGGAAAACGTCTTATTAGGGTCCATTGTATTCGTTTTTTCTTAAGTAAGATGTTTGCATACCAGAATTATAGAAATCATTATAGATTGCATTGTGGCAAGGGACATAATTAAGAAATTTACAAAATTTAAATAGAACTCATTATTAACAACACATTTGTCCCTATAAGACTTTAAAATTCTAAAAATTGAAAAAATGCTCTGTTTTGATGTTTTAATATATTGTTAATGCTCTTTCATTTTAAATGGAGTGAAAAAACATAATTTTTTAATATGTTAATTCAACAAAAAAAAAAAAGTAATGGACTCAATTGAATAAAAAACACTTTAGTAATGGACTTTATACTTATAAGACTTTAAAATTCTGAAAATGGAAAAAATGCAAAATATTGATTTTTTAATATAATGTTAAGGCCCTTTCATTTTAAATGGAGTGAAAAGCATAATATTTGAATTTGTTAATTCAACAAAAATACAAGTCATGGACTCAATTGAATAAAAAGCACTTTAGTGGATCAATATTAGAAATTGGAATCCTAAACTTCAATGTTAGGTCATGTACATATCTTTGTAGGGGAGCGGGAAAACATCTTTTTAGGGTCCATTGTATTGGCTTTTTCTGAAGTAAGATGTTTGCAAACTAAAATTATGGAAATCGTTCCAAATTGCATTGTGGTGTGGGAGATAATTAAAAAATTTATAAAATTTAAATTCAACTTATTCATAATAACCCATGTATGCCTATAAGACTATAAAATTCTAAAAATTGAAAACAAGCAATGTTTTGATTTTTTTAATATAATTTTAAGGATCTTTCATTTTAAATGGAGTGAAAAGCATGATTCAACAAAAATACAAGTAATGGACTCAATTGAATAAAAAACACTTTAGTGGATGAATATTACCAATTGGAATCCTAAACTTCAATGTTGGGTCATGTATATATCTTTGTAGGGGAGCGGGAAAACATCTTTTTAAGGTCCATTGTATTCGCTTTTTCTGAAGTAAGATGTTTGCAAACTAAAATTATGGAAATCATTCCAAATTGCATTGTGGTGTGGGAGATAATTAAAAAATTTACAAAATTTAAATTCAACTCATTCATAATAACCCATGTATCCCTATAAGACTATAAAATTCTGAAAATTGAAAACAAGCAATGTTTTGATTTTTTTAATATAATGTTAAGGATCTTTCATTTTAAATGGAGTGAAAAGCATGATTCAACAAAAATACAAGTAATGGACTCAATTGAATAAAAAACACTTTAGTGGATGAATATTACCAATTGGAATCCTAAACTTTAATGTTGGGTCATGCATATATCTCTATAGGGGAGTGGGAAAAGTTATTATTAGGATCCATTGTATTATCTTTATCTTACTTAAGATGTTTGCTGACTAAAATTATAGAAATCATTACAAATTGCATTATGGCAAGTGAGATAATTAAGAAATTTACAAAATTTAAATTCAACACATTCTTAATGACACATTCATCCCTATAAGACTCTAAAATTCAAAAAATTGAAAAAAATGCAAAGTTTTGACTTTTTAATATAATGTTAAGGCCCCTTCATTTTAAATGGAGTGAAAAGCATAATATTTGAATATGTTCATTCAACAAAAATACAAGTAATGGACTTAATTGAATAAAAAACACTTTAGTGGATGAACATTACGTATTGGAATCCAAAACTTCAGTGTTGGGTCATGCGTATATCTCTACAGGGGAGTGGGAAAACTTCTTATTAGGGTTCATTGTATTTGCTTTTTCTTAAATAAGATGTTTACAGACTAAAATTATAGAAATTAATTCAACTTGCACTGTGGTATGGGAGATAAATAAGAAATTTACAAAATTTAAATACAACTCATTATTAACAACACATTTATCCCTATAAGAGTCCAAAATTCTCAAAATATAAAAAATGCTTTGTTTTGATGTTTTAATATATTGGTAAAGCCCTTTCATTTTAAATGGAGTGACAAGCATAATACTTGAATATGTTAATTCAACAAAAATACAAGTAATGGACTCAATCGAATAAAAAACACTTTAGTGGATCAATATTAGAAATTGGAATCCTAAACTTCAATGTTGGGTCATGCATATATCTTTATAGGGGGGTGGGGAAAATTCTTTTTAGAGTCCATTGCATTCGTTTTCTCTTAAGTAAGATGTTTGCAGACTAAAATTATGGAAATCATTCCAAATTACATTATTGCATGGGAGATAATTAAGAAATTTACAACATTTAAATTCAACTCATTCATAACAACCTATGTGTCCCTATAAGACTATAAAATTTAGAAAATTGAAAAAAAATAATGTTTTGATTTTTTAATATAATGTTAAGGACCTTTCATTTTAAATGGAGTGAAAAGCAGAATATTTGAATATGTTTCTTCAACAAAAATACAAGTAATGGTCTCAATTGAATAAAAGATACTTTAGTGGATGAATATTACAATTTGGAATCATAAACTTTAATGTTGGGTCAAGCATATATCTCTATAGGGGAGTGGGAAAACTTCTTATTAAGGTTCATTGTATTTGCTTTTTCTTAAGTAAGATGTTGACAGACTAAAATTATAGAAATCATTACAAATTGCATTGTGGTAAGAGATATAATTAAGAAATTTCCATAATTTAAATACAATTCATTATTAACAACACATTTATCCCTATAAGAGTCTAAAATTCTGAAAATTGAAAAAATGCTATGTTTTGATGTTTTAATATATTGTTAATGCCCTTTCATTTTAAATGGCGTGAAAAGCATAATATTTGAATATATTAATTCAACAAAAATACATGTAATGGACTCAATTGAATAAAAAACACTTTAGTGAATAAATATTGCAAATTGGAATCCTAAACTGCAATGTCAGGTCGTGCATATATCTCTATAGGGGAGTGGGAAAACTTCTTATTAGGGTCAATTTTATTTTCTTTTTCTTAAGTAAGATGTTTGCTGACTAAAATTATAAAAATCATTAGAAATTGCATTGTGGTTAGGGAGATATTTAAGAAATTTACAAAATTTAAATACAACTCATTATTAACAACATATTTATCCCTATAAGACTATAAAATTCTGAATATTAAAAAAATTCAATGTTTTGTTTTTTTAATATAATGTTAAGGCCCTTTCATTTTAAATGGAGTGAAAAGCATCATATTTGAATATGTTAATTCAACAAAAGTACAAGTAATGGACTCAATTGAATAAAAAACACTTTAGTTGATGCGGAAAACCCCAAAAAGACGTGGCTTAGGGACCCAACACACACAATGAATCAAAGAACAACCAGGAAAGCTAAATCAGAGTTTAATAACACAAACCCTAGACCCAAAATTCGAAGGAACACAAACCTAGGGTATTCAAGATGGATATGGACGCCACACTCCAGAAGAGAAAGGAATTGGGAGTGATAAGTCGGTTTGAACGCCACAAGAAGAAAACCTCTTGATAAGTTCTTTAGTTCTCAAAAGAACCGAAGGAGAAACCCTTGCTTTCTATTTCACTGAAAGTTGTCTGATTTCCAAAGCTTACAAGGGGTGCCTATTTATAGGCTTAGATAGCAATCCTAAAGAGGCAAAATTCCTATTTAGGAGAAATCCCTATTTTGGAGGAATTTCGGACTAATTCCAGCACATACAATGAACTCCTATTTAGGAGTGAATGCTATCACTTAGTCTGACCCATTAAGTAGTCCAATTATATTAATTAGGCCTGGGCTCTCTTTAGAACTTGAATTCGCACCATTTGAAGCTTGCTTGGCTTGAATGTCCTGAATCAACCCATTTAGTGCTTCTTTAATCTTTTTGGCCCTAGCTCGTGTTATTGGGCCTTCTGGAATGTGCAATGGACCTCTTGCATCCATTGAAGCTCTAGCTTGTGTTATTGGGCCTTCTGGAATGGGCAATGGACTTCTTGCATCTATTGAAGCCTTCCACCCATCATCTCCATGGTTCTCATCATTCCCCCCTTCCTCAAAAGGATTCGCCCTCGAATCATCACCTACATCAAAAGGGGAAAGGTCAGAAACGTTAAATGTTGCACTCACATTATACTCACCAGGAAGTTCCAACTTATAAGCATTGTCATTAATTCGTGCTAGAACTTGGAAGGGACCATCTCCTCTAGGTTGTAGCTTTGAACGTCTCTGAGCTGGGAATCATTCCTTGCGCATATGCACCCAAACCCAATCACCAGGTTCAAACACCACCTTCTTTCGTCCCTTGTTGACATGGGATGCGTATTGCTCAGTTCGTTTTTCAATATGTTGCCGCACCGTCTCATGCAAGTTTTTTATCATGTCAGCTTTGCGTTCACCATCAACGTTGGCATACTCATTGACAGGTATAGGTACCAAATCCAGAGGTGTCAATGGATTAAAACCATATACAATTTCAAATGGAGAGTAGCTAGTAGTAGAATGAACACTTCTATTATATGCAAACTCGACATGTGGTAAACAATCTTCCCATGTTTTCAAATTTGTTTGAATAATAGCACGCAAAAGGGTAGAAAGAGTTCGATTAACCACCTCAGTCTGCCCATCAGTTTATGGATGATAAGTAGTTGAAAACAATAGTTTAGTACCTAACTTACCCCACAAAGTCTTTCAGAAGTAGCTTAAGAACTTTGTATCTCGGTCTGAAACAATGCTCCGTGGCATGCCATGCAAACGCACTACTTCTCTAAAGAACAAGTCAGCCACATTGTTTGCATCATCAGTTTTATGGCATGGGATGAAGTGTGCCATCTTTGAAAATCTATCAACAACAACAAATATAGAATCCCTACCCCGTTTTGTTCGTGGCAATCCCAGTACAAAGTCCATGGATAAATCAACCCAGGGATGGTTAGGTATGGGTAAAGGGGTATACAAGCCATGGGGTAAAACTCTAGATTTAGCCTGTTTGCATGTTATGCATTTCTCACATATCCTCTCAACATCTCGTTTCATGCGTGGCCAAAAGAAGTGTTCATTTAGGACATCTAGGGTTTTCCTAACTCCGAAATGACCCATTAGACCACCCTCATGAGCTTCTCTTACAACCAACTCCCTTAAAGAACTCATAGGCATGCATAAACGATTTTCCCTAAATAAGAAACCCTTATGCCTATAAAACTTCTTAAAGGCTGACTTCTCACATGCTCCATACACGTTAGCAAAGTCCGGATCATTCACATATAAATCTTTAATATGTTCAAATCCTAATAAGTTTGCAGTAAGTGTAGAGATAAGGGCATACCTGCGAGATAATGCATCAGCTACCACATTGTCCTTACCTTGTTTATATTTGATGTTGTAGGGAAAGGTCTCAATAAATTCAATCCACTTAGCATGTCTTTTGTTCAACTTTCCTTGTCCCTTCAAGTGCTTCAACGATTCATGGTCAGTATGGATGACAAACTCCTTGGGCCCAAGGTAATGTTGCCATGTCTCCAAAGCCCGTACCAATGCATACATCTCTTTATCATAAGTAGGATAATTAAGGCTTGCTCCACTTAGCTTTTCACTGAAGTAAGCAATTGGGCGCCTTTCCTGCATCAAAACAGCTCCAATGCCAATACCTGAAGCATCACACTCAATCTCGAAAGCTTTTTCAAAGTTAGGTAAAGCAAGTAGGGGTGCAGAACTTAATTTTTCCTTTATGCAATTAAAAGCCTTGTCTTGGTCACTACCCCACCTAAAACTCGTGTTCTTTTTTATAAGCTCAGTGAGTGGTGCAGCAATGGTGCTAAAGTCCCTAACAAAGCGTCTATAGAAACTAGCTAGACCATGAAAGCTACGCACATCACTAATTGACTTAGGTGTAGGCCAATCACGAATTGCCTTAACTTTTTCCTCGTCAACCTCAACACCTTTAGAACTCACCACATAGCCAAGAAATGTGATCTGATTAGTACAAAAGGAACATTTCCTTAAGTTAGCATACAATTTTTCAGAACGTAAAACACTTACAATAGAACGTAAATGATCAAGATGCTCTTCTAGGGTTTTACTATAGACCAAAATATCATCAAAATACACAACCACAAATTTACCAATGAATGGACGCAAAACATGATTCATTAGTCGCATAAAAGTGCTTGGTGCATTAGTGAGACCAAATGGCATAACAAGCCATTCATACAGACCGTACTTAGTTTTGAAAGCTGTTTTCCACTCATCTCCCTCTCTCATCCTAATCTGATGATATCCGCTTTTCAAATCAATCTTAGAAAAGACACAGGAACCATGCAATTCATCCAACATGTCATCTAATCTAGGTATGGGGTGACGATACTTTACAGTGATTTTGTTGATTGCTCGACAATCAACACACATCCTCCAAGTCCCATCTTTCTTGGGTACAAGTAGGACAGGAACAGCACATGGACTCATGCTTTCCCTCACATATCCTTTGGAAATAAGCTCCTCAACCTGCCTTTGAAGCTCCTTTGTCTCCTCAGGATTACTCTTATATGCTGGCCGGTTAGGGATGGATGCACCTGGGATGAAATCAATTTGATGCTCAATTCCTCTATTAGGTGGCAATCCACTTGGAACATCATCAGGGAATACATCTTCAAATTCCTGCAATAAAGCAACAACAACACTAGGCAAAGATGGGTCAAACTTGTTAGTGTTAAAATAAGCCTCCTTGTACAGAAGTACGATCATAGGTTGTTTGGCATAGAATGCTCTTTTGACATCACTCCCTTTTGCATAGAAACTTTCTCTTTTCTTCTCTTTCTCTTGTGTCATCACGTTTTCTCCTCTCTTTTCTCTTTTATCAATCTTTCTTTTCTGTTCACTCTCATTTTTAATCCTTAATTGATCCTCATAAGCTTGTTGAGGTGATAATGGTACAAGAGTGACGGGTTTTTTATTCATTACAAAGGAATATCGGTTCTTGAAGCCATCATGCATAACTCGCCTATCAAATTGCCATGGTCTTCCTAATAGAATATGGCCCACATGCATAGGTACAACATCACATAAAATTTCATCACGGTACCTTCCGATAGAAAATGATATGAGCACTTGCTTATTTACCTTGACTTCACCACTGTCATTCAGCCATTGAAGCTTATATGGCCTAGGATGGTTCATAGTAGGTAAATCCAACTTCTCAACCATAGTTGTGCTAGCAACATTAGTGCAACTCCCACCATCAATAATCATACTACATACCTTATCTTTGATGAGACACCTCGTCTGAAAGATGTTATCTCGTTGCACCTCATTTTCTTCCTTTATTTGCACATTCAATGCTCGCCTTGTAACAAGAGCTACTCCATTAACTGGATACTCCTCTCCATCACTTTCACCCTCTGATGATGGCATAGAATCATCATCTGATTCACTTTTAGTTTCAACTTCACCATTACTTCTCAAGATCATTGCACGCTTATTTGGACATCGAGATGCAATGTGACCCCTGCCCAAACACTTAAAACATTTAACATCTCTATTTCTACTTGGTTGGGGGTCAGAATTACCTGCCTCCTTGCTAGAACCCACATTCTTGTACTTGGATAGCTCGGCTTTGGACTTGTAGTTGGTCATCTCGTCCCTTTTATTCCAATTTAGCTTCCAAGATGAGGTAGATCCTGAGTTCTGCCCAAACCGTGTGGAACCCTTTCGTTTGAGTTGCCTTTCAACTTTCATGGCCATGTGTACCATGTCTTCTAATTCCACATAGTGTTGCAATTCAACCACGTTTGCTATGTCCCCATTTAGCCCTTGCAGAAATCGAGCCATGGTTGCTTCTCTATCTTCTTCTACATTCGCCCGAATCATGGTAATCTCCATCTCCTTGTGGTAATCCTCCACACTTTTGGTGCCCTGAGTGAGCCCTTGCAGCCTTTGGTACAGCTCCCTGTAATAGTGATTAGGGACAAACCTCCTCCTCATGATAGCCTTCATCTCCTCCCATGTATCAATAGGCCGCTCACGATTCCTTCTCCTAGTCAAAACAAGTTGATCCCACCAAATAATAGCATAATCAATGAATTCAACTGCAGCAAGCTTTACCTTTTTCTCCTCGGAATAGTTGTGGCAATCAAAAACCAACTCAACCTTCTTCTCCCATTCTAGGTATGCATCAGGATCATTCTTACCTTGGAATGGAGGAAGTGTCATTTTAATACTGCCCAAATTATGGTCATAGGTGCCTTGCCTCCCAAATTCTCTTTGATCCCTTCTATTGTTAGCAGTTCGGACCGTAGTAGTTTGATCATCAATTTCATCATCTTCTACATCATCTTTATGGTCATAGGCACGTCTCAACTGCTTTCTTGCTTTAGGAGCCTCATACTCCCCATGCCTCCTTTGCAACTCTGCTATAGTATTAGATTGCTCCTCCATCCTTTCCCTCATATCATCAAATATGGTATTCATACGCTTAAATTGTTGTTGCATAGCTTTGATCATGAAGGACACATCACCAGCTCCCTCCTGAGCTGCACCTTTGTCTTTGGATGTCATAGTATTACTTCTACACAAAATAATAAGATACCTCACAGAGCACTCCCTCACGTGTTTCACTCAAAAGAAGGTGTCACACTCTCTCGTGTTTACACTCTTTATGGCTTTTTCTTTATATGAACTTTCACTCTTGCCTTTTACCACTCGGATTTCTCCTTTCAGCTCTATAAAGAACTAAAGAAGGTAAATCAAGAGTATTGATTTTGAACATAATAAGATAAATGGTGTAGAATTGAACAAATTGGAGAACAAGGAATCAAAAAAAAAGAAAAAGGATATCAAGGCAAACAATTTTAATGAACTAAACTCACAAAAAGAATCAGGATAAGGGAAGTTAAATTTAGAGGACAAACTTGGATAACAAGATAGGAAAATGGATGGCAGAATTGGAGTTGAGCAAGAAAACTTTGTTATTATTGTGGCCAATATGACCAAACTGTTAACTTTATCAATAACTTGAATTTGATGTTTCCTTTCTTTTCTTCTTTTTCTTGTTCTTTTTCTTTCTTTGTTTTTTTTTTTTTTTTCGTTGATCCTTCTTTTTTTTTCTTTTTTTCCCTTTTTCTTTTGCTCAACACAAAACAACAGTAGAACACTTAGATACAGCAATTGGAATTGAAATTAGCACGTTGAGAAGGATTGCAAGTAAACAGATTTGTGCATTTGAATTGTAATAGACAAATTGAATCGAAATAAATAAATCACAAGGTAGAAAATTGAAGAGTGAGTGGATTCAACCTGATTTAGAACCAGGCTCTAATACCAACTGATGCGGAAAACCCCAAAAAGACGTGGCTTAGGGATGCAACGCACACAATGAATCAAAGAACAACCAGGAAAGCTAAATCAGGGTTTAATAACACAAACCCTAGACCCAAAATTCGAAGGAACACAAACCTAGGGTATTCAAGATGGATATGGACGCCACACTCCAGAAGAGAAAGGAATTGGGAGTGATAAGTCGGTTTGAACGCCACAAGAAGAAAACCTCTTGATAAGTTCTTTAGTTCTCAAAAGAACCGAAGGGGAAACCCTTGCTTTCTATTTCACTGAAAGTTGTCTGATTTCCAAAGCTTACAAGGGGTGCCTAGTTATAGGCTTAGATAGCAATCCTAAAGAGGCAAAATTCCTATTTAGGAGAAATCCCTATTTTGGAGGAATTTCGGACTAATTCCAGCACATACAATGAACTCCTATTTAGGAGTGAATGCTATCACTTAGTCTGACCCATTAAGTAGTCCAATTATATTAATTAGGCCTGGGCTCTCTTTAGAACTTGAATTCGCACCATTTGAAGCTTGCTTGGCTTGAATGTCCTGAATCAGCCCATTTAGTGCTTCTTTAATCTTTTTGGCCCTAGCTCGTGTTATTGGGCCTTCTGGAATGTGCAATGGACCTCTTGCATCCATTGAAGCTCTAGCTTGTGTTATTGGGCCTTCTGGAATGGGCAATGGACTTCTTGCATCTATTGAAGCCTTCAACCCATCATCTCCATGGTTCTCATCATTAGTGGATGAATATTACAAATTGGAATCCTAAACTTCAACGTTGGGTCATGCATAGATCTCTATAGGGGAGTGGGAAAATTTCTTATTAGGGTTCATTGTATTTGTTTTTTCTTAAGTAAGATGTTCACAGACTAAAATTATAGAAATCATTATAAATTGCATTATGGTAAGGGAGATAATTAAGAAATTTACAAAATTTAAATTCAACTCATTATTGATCACACATTTATCCCTATAAGACTATAAAATTCTGAAAATTGTAAAAATGCAAAGTTTTGATCTTTTAATATAATGTGAAGGCCCTTTCATTTTAAATGGAGTAAAAAGCATAATGTTTGACTATGTTAATTCAACAAGAATACAAGTAATGCACTCAATTGAAGAAAAAACATTTTAGTGGACGAATATTACGAATTGGAATCTTAAATTTCAACCTTGGGTCATGCATATTTCTTCATAGGGGAGTGGAAAAATTTCTTATTAGGGTTTATTGTATTTTCTTTTCTTAAGTAAGATGTTTACAGACTAAAATTATGGACATCATTATAAATTCCATTGTGGTAAGGGAGATAATGAAGAAATTTACGAAATTTCAATTCAACTCATTATTAATCACATATTTATCCCTATAAGGCTTTAAAATTCTGAAAATTGAAAAAATGCAAGGTTTTGATTTTTTAATAAATTGTTAATTCCCTTTCATTTTAAATGGAATGAAAAGCATAATCTTTGAATCTATTAATTCATAAAAAATACAAGTAATGGACTCAATTGAATAGAAAACACTTTAGTGGAAGAGTATTATAAATTGGAATCCTAATCTTGAATGTTGGGTCAAGCATATATCTCAAGTGGGGAGTGGGAAAACTTCTTATTAGATTCTACTGCATTTGTTTTTTCTTAAGAAATATTTTTCTAGACTAAAATTATAGAAATTATTAGAAATTGCATTCTGGCGAGGGAGATAATTAAGAAATTTACAGAATTTAAATACAACTCATTATTAATCACACATTTATCCCTATAAGACTATAAAATTCTGAAAATTGAAAAAATGCTCTATTTTGGTCTTTTAATATATTATTATGCCCTTTGATTTTAAATGGAGTGAAAAGCATAATATTTGAATATGTTAATTCAACAAAAATACAAGTAATGGACTCAGTTGAATAAAAAGCACTTTAGTGGATGAATATTAGAAATTGGAATGCTAAACTTCAATGTTGGGTCATGCATGTATCTTTATAGGGGAGTGGGAAAACTTCTTTTTAGGGACCATTGTATTTGTTTTTTCTTAAGTAAGATGTTTGCGGACTAAAATTATGAAAATCATTACAAATTGCATTGTGACATGGGAGATAATTAAGAAATTTACAAAATTTAAAATCAACTCATTCATAACAACACATGTATCCTTATAAGACTATAAAATTATGAAATTTGAAAAAAAGCAATGTGTTAATTTTTTAATATAATGTTAAGGACCTTTGATTTTAAATGGAGTGAAAAGTATAATATTTGAATATGTTACTTCAACAAAAATACAAATAATGGACCCAATTGAATGAAAAACACTTTAATGGGTGTATATTACAAATCAAAATCCTACACTTCAATGTTGGGTCATGCATATATCTCTATAGTGGGCTGGGAAAACCTCTTATTAGGTTTCATTGTATTTGTTTTTTCTTAAGTAAGATGTTTGCAAACTAAAATTATAGAAATCATTACAAATTGCATTGTCGGAAGGGAGATAATTAAGAAATTTACAAAATTTAAATTCAACTCATTATTAACAACACATTTACCCCTATAAGACTCCAAAATTCTGAAAATTAAAAAAATGCAAAGTTTTGATTTTTTTAATATAATGTTAAGGCCCTTTCATTTTAAATGGAATGAAAAGTATAATATTTGAATATGTTAATTCAACAAAAATTCAAGTAATGGACTCAATTTAATAAAAAACATTTTAGTGGATGAATATTAGGAATTGAAATCCTAAACTTCGATTTTGGGTCATGCATATATCTATATAGGGGAGTGGGAAAACTTCTTATTAAGGTCCATTGTATCTTCTTTTTCTTAAGTAAGATATTTGCTGACTAAAATTATAGAAATCATTACAAATTGCATTATGGCAAGGGAGATAATTAAGAAATTTACAAAATTTAAATACAACTCATTCTTAACAACACATTTATCCCTATAAGACCTTAAAATTCTAAAAATTGAAAATATGCAAAGTTTTGACTTTTTAATATAATGTTAAGGCCCCTTCATTTTAAATGGAGTGAAAAGCATAATATTTGAATATGTTCATTCAACAAAAATACAAGTAATGGACTCAATTGAATAAAAAACACTTTAGTGGATGAACATTACGTATTGGACTCAATCGAATAAAAAACACTTTAGTGCATGCATATTACAAATTGGAATCCTAAACTTCAATGTTGGGTCATGCATATATCTCTACAGGGGAGTGGGAAAACTTCTTATTAGGGTTTATTGTATTTGCTTTTTCTTAAATAAGATGGTTACAGAAAAAAATTATTGAAATCATTACAAATTGCATTGTGCTAAGGGAGATAATTAAGAAATTTACAAAATTTAAATACAACTAATTATTAACAACACATTTATCGTTATTAGACTATAAAATTTTGAAAATTGAAAAAAAGTAATGTTTTGATTTTTTAATATTATGTTAAAGACCTTTCATTTTAAATGGAGTTTAAAGCATAATATTTGAATATGTTACATCAACAAAAATACAAGTAATGGACTTAATTGAATAAAAAACACTTTAGTGGATGAATATTATGAATTGCAATCCTAAGCTTCAATGTTAGGTTGTGCCTATATCTCTATAGGGGAGTGGGAAAGCTTCTTATCAGAGTTCATTGTATTTGCTTTTTTATAAGTAAGATGATTACAGACAAAAATTATTGAAATCATTACAAATTGCATTGTGGTAAGGGAGATAATTAAGAAATTTGCAAGATTTAAATACAGCTCATTATTAACAACACTTTTATCCCTATAAGAGTATAAAATTCTGAAAATTGAAAAAAAGCAATGTTTTGATTTTTTAATATTATGTTAAGGACCTTTCATTTTAAATGCAGTGAAAAGCATAATATTTGAATATACTACTTCAACAAAAATACAAGTAATGGACTAAATTAAATAAAAAACACTTTAGTGGATGAATATTACTAATTGGAATTCTAAACTTCCATGTTGTGTCATGCATATATTTCTATAAGGTAGTGGGAAATTTTCTTATTAGGGTTCATTGTATTTACTTTTTCTTAAGTAAGATGATTACAGACAAAATTATTGAAATCATTACAAATTGCATTATGGTAAGGGAAAAAATTTAGAAATTTACAAAATTTAAATACAACTCATTACTAACAACACATTTATCCCTATAAGACTTTAAGATTCTGAAATTGAAAAAATGCAATGTTTTGATTTTTTAATATTATGTTAAGGACTTTCATTTAAATGCAGTGAAAATCATAATATTGAATATGTTACTTCAACAAAAATACAAGTAATGGACTCAATTGAATAAAAACACTTTAGTGGATGAATATTTTGACTTGGAATCGTAAAGTTCAATGTTGGGTCATGCATATATCTCTATACGGTAGTGGGAATTTTCTTATTAGGGTTCATTGTATTTGTTTTTTCTTCAGTAAGATGATTACAAACAAAATTATTAAAATCATTACAAATTGCTTTGTGGTAAGGGAGATAATTAAAAAATTTACAAGATTTAAATACAACTCATTATTAACAACACAATTTATCCCTATAAGACTATAAATTCTGAATATTGAAAAAGAGCAATATTTTGATTTTTTCATATTATGTTAAGGACCTTTCATTTTGAATGGAGTTAAAAGCATAATATTTGAATATGTTTAATTCAACAAGAATACAAGTAAATGGATTCAATTGAATAAAAANACAAAAATTCAAGTAATGCACTCAATTGAATAAAAAATACTTTGGTGTATGAATATTATACATTGGAATCCTAAGCTCAAATGTTGGGTTAAGCATAAATCTCTAAAGGAGAGTGGGAAAACTTCTTATAAGATTCTATTGCATTTGTTTTTTCTTAAGAAATATTTTTTCGGACCAAAATTATAGAAATCATTAGAAATTGCATTATGGCAAGAGAGATAATTTAGAAATTTACAAAATTTAACTTTAACTGATTATAAACAACACATTTATCCCTATAAGACTTTAAAATTCTGAAAATTGAAAAAATGCAATGTTTTGATTTTTAAATATATTGTTAATGCCCTTTCATTTTAAATGGAGTGAAAACCATAATATTTGAATATATTAATTCAACAAAAATACAAGTAATGGACACAATTGAATAAAAGCACTTTAGTGGATGAATATTACAAATTGGAATCCTAAATTTCAATGTTGAGTCATGCATATATCCCTATTAGGGAGTGGGAAAACTTCTTATTAGGGTTCATTGTATTAGCTTTTTCTTAAGTAAGATGTTTGCAGACTAAAATTATGGAAATCATTACAAATTGCATTGTGGTAAGGGAGATAATTAAGAAATTTAAAAAATTTAAATTCAACTCATTCTTAACAACACATTTATCCCAATAAGACTATAAAATTTTGAAAATTGAAAAACTGCAGTATTTTGATTTTTAATATAATGTTAAGGCCCTTTCATTTTAAATGGAGCTAAAAGTATAATATTTGAATATGTTAATTCAACAAGAATACAAGTAATGGAGTCAATTGAATAAAAAATACTTTAGTGGATGAATATTACAAATTGGAATTCTAAACTTCAATGTTGGGTCATGCATATATCTCTATAGGATAGTGAGAAAATTTCTTATTAGGGTTCATTGTATTTGCATTTTCTTGAGTAAGATGTTTACAAACTAAAATTATGAAAATCATTACAAATTGCATTATGGTAAGGGAGATAAGGAAAAAATTTACAAAATTTAAATACAACTCATTGTTAACAACACATTTATCCCTATAAAACTCTAAAATTCTGAAAGTTGAAAAAATGCAAAGTTTTGATTTTTTTAATATAATGTTTAGTCCCTTTCATTTTAAATGGAGTGAAAAGCATAATATTTTAATATATTAATTCAACAAAAATACAAGTAATGGACTCCATTGAATAGAAAACACTTTAGTGGATGAGTATTATAAATTGGAATCCTAAGTTTCAATGTTGGGTTAAGCATATATCTTGAGAGAGGAGTGGGAAAACTTCTTATTAGATTCTACTGCATTTGTTTTTACTTAAGAAATATTTTTCCAGACTAAAATTATAGAAATTATTAGAAATTGCATTCTAGCAAGGGAGATAATTAAGAAATTTATAAAATTTAAATTCAACTCATTTTTAACAACACATTTATCCCTATAAGACTATAAAACTCCAAAAATTGAAACAATGCACTATTTTGATGTTTTAATATATTGTTAATGCCCTTTGATTTTAAATGGAGTGAAAAGCATAATATTTGAATATGTTAACTCAACAAAAATACAAGTAATGGACACAATTGAATAAAAAGCACTTTAGTGGATGAATATTAGAAATTGGAATCCTAAAGTTCAATGTTGGGTCATGCATATATCTTTATAGGGGAGTGGGAAAACTTCTTATTAAGGTCCATTGTATTCGCTTTTTCTTAAGTAAGATGTTTGCAGACTAAAATTATAGAAATCATTACAAATTGCATTGTGGTAGGGGAGATCTACAAAACACTTTAGTGGATGAATATTATAAAGTGGAATCCTAAGTTTCAATTTTGGGTTAAGCATATGTCTGTAAAGGGGAGTGGGAAAACTTCTTATAAGATTCTATTGCATTTGTTTTTTCTTAAGAAATTTTTTTCCGGGCTAAAATTATAGAAATCATTAGAAATTGCATTTTGGCGTGAAAAGCATAATATTTGAATATGTTACTTCAACAAAAATACAAGTAATGGACTCAATTGAATGAAAAACACTCTAGTGGATGAATATTACAAATTGGAATCCTAAACTTTAATGTTGGGTCATGCATATATCTCTATAAGGGAGTGGGAAAACTTCTTATTAGGGTCCATTGTATTCGTTTTTTCTTAAGTAAGATGTTTGCAAACTAAAATTATAGAAATCATTGCAAATTGCATTGTGGAAAGGGAGATAATTAAAAAATTTACAAAATGTAAATTCAACTCAATATTAACAACACATTTACCCCTATAAGACTCTAAAATTCTGAAAATTGAAAAAATGCAAAGTTTTCATTTTTTTAATATAATGTTAAGGCCCTTCCATTTTAAATGGATTTAAATGCATAATATTTGAATATGTTAATTCAACAAAAATACAAGTAATGGAATCAAATGAAGAAAAAACACTTTAGTGGATGAATATTATGAATTGCAATCCTAAACTTCAATGTTGGGTCATGCATAAATCTCTATAAGGGAGTGGGAAAATTTCTTATTAGGGTTCATTCTATTTGCTTTTTCTTAAGTAAGATGTTTACAGACAAAAATTGTTGAAATCATTACAAATTGCATTGTGGAAAGGGAGATAATTAAGAAATTTACAAAATTTAAATTCAACTCATTCTTAAGAACACATTTATTCCTATAAGACTATAAAATTCTAAAAATTAAAAAAATGTTATGTTTTGATGTTTTAATATATTGTTATTGCCTTTTCATTTTAAATGAATTGCAAAACATAATATTTGAATATGTTAATTCAACAAAAATACAAGTAATGGACTCAATTGAATACAAAGCACTTCAAGGGATGAATATTAGAAATTGGAATCCTAATCTTCAATGTTGGGTCAAGCATATATCTCTAAAGGGGATTGGGAAAACTTCTTATAAGATTCTATTGCATTTGTTTTTTCTTAAGAAATATTTTTCCAGACTAAAATTGTAGAAATCATTAGAAATTGCATTCTGGCAAGGGAGATAATTAAGAAATTTACAAAATTAAAATTCAACTAATTATAAACAACACATTTATCTCTATAAGACTCTAAAATTTTGACAAGTGAAAAAATGCACTATTTTGATCCTTTAATATATTGTTAATGCCCTTTCATTTTAAATGGAGTGAAAAGCATAATATTTGAATATGTTAATTCAACAAAAATACAAGTGATGCACTCAATTGAATAAAAAACACTTTAATGGATGAATATTATAAATTGGAATTTTAAACTTCAATGTTGGGTCATGCATATATCTTTATAGGGGAGTGGGAAAACTTCTTTTTAGTGTCCATTGTATTCGTTTTTTCTTAAGTAAGATGTTTCCAGACTAAAATTATGGAAATCATTACAAATTGAATTGTGGCATAGGAGATAATTAAGAAATTTACAAAATTTAAATTCAACTCATTCATAACAACACTTGTATCCCTATAAGACTATTAAATTCTGAAAATTGAAAAAAAGCAATGTTTTGATTTTTTAATATAATCTTAAGGACCTTTCATTTTAAATAGAGTGAAAAGCATAATATTTGATTATGTTACTTTAACAAAAATACAAGTAATGGACTTAATTGAATAAAAAATACTTTAATGGATACATATTGCAAATTGGAATCCTAAACTTCAATGTTAGGTCATGCATATATCTTTATAGAGGAGTGGAAAAACTTTTTTTTAGTGTCCATTGTATTTGTTTTTTCTTAAGTAAGTTGTTTGTAGACTAAAATTATGGAAATCATTACAAATTGCATTATGGCATGGGAGATAATTAAGAAATTTACAAAATTTAAATTCAACTCATTCATAACAACACATTTATCCTTATAAGACTCTAAAATTTTGAATCTTGAAAAAATACAAAGTTTTGATTTTTTAATAAATTGTTAAGGACCTTTCATTTTAAATGGAGTGAAAAGCATAATATTTGATTATGTTATTTCAACAAAAATACAAGTAATGGGCTTAATTGAATAAAAAAGACTTTAGTAGATGAGTATTATAAATTGGAATCCTAAGCTTTAATATTAGGTCAAGCACATATCTCGAGAGGGGAGTGGGAAAACTTCTTATTAGATTCTATTGCATTTGTTTTTTCTTAAGAAATATTTTTCCAAACTAAAATTATAGAAATCATTAGAAATTGCATTTTGGCAAGGGAGATAATTAAGAAATTTACAAAATTTAAATTCAACTGATTATTAACAACACATTTATCCTTATAAGACTTTAAAATTCTGAAAAATGAAAAAATGCACTATTTTGATGTTTTAATGTATTGTTAATGCCCTTTCATTTCCAATGGAGTGAAAACCATAATATTTGAATATGTTAATTCAACAAAAATACAAATAAGGGACTCAATTGAATAAAAAGCACTTTAGTGGATGGATATTAGAAATTGGAATCCTAAACTTCAATGTTAGGTCATGCATATATCCCTATAGGGAGTGGGAAAACTTCTTATTTGTGTCCATTGTATTTGCTTTTTCTTAAGTAAGATGTTTGCAGACTAAAATTATGGAAATCATTACAAATTGCATTGTGCCAAGGGAGATAATGAAGAAATTTACAAAATTTAAATTCAACTCATTATTAACAACACATTTATCCTTATAAGACTCTAAAATTCTAAAAATTGAAAAAATACAATGTTTTGATCTTTTAATATATTATCAATGCCCTTTCATTTTAAATGGAGTGAAAAGCATAATATTTGAATCTGTTAATTCAACAAAATTACAAGTAATGTACTCAATTGAATAAATAACACTTTAGTGGATGAATATTATAAATTGCAATCCTAAGTTTCAATGTTGGGTCAGGCATATATCTCTAGAGGGGAGTGGGAAAACTTCTTATTAGATTCTATTGCATTCGTTTTTTCTTAAGAAATATTTTTTCAAACTAAAATTATAGAAATCATTAGAAATTGCATTCTGACAAGGGAGATAATTAAGAAATTTTCAAAATTTAAATTCAACTAATTATTAACAACACATTTATCCCTATAAGAGTCTAAAATTCTAAAAATTGAAAAAATGCACTATTTTCATGTTTTAATGTATTGTTAATGCCCCTTCATTATAAATGGAGTGAAAACCATAATATTTAAATATGTTAATTCAACAAAAATACAAGTAATGGACTCAATTGAATAAAAAACACTTTAGTGGATGCACATTACAAATTGAAATCCTAAACTTCATTGTTGGGTTATGCATATATCTTTATAGGGGAGTGGGAAAACTTCTTATTAGTGTCCATTGTATTCGCTTTTTCTTAAGTAAGATGTTTGCAGACTAAAATTATTGAAATCATTACAAATTTCGTTATGGCAAGGGAGATAATAAAGAAATTTACAAAATTTAAATTCAACTCATTCATGACAACACATGTATCCCTATAAGACTACAAAATTCTGAAAATTGAAAAAAATGCAATGTCTTGATTTTTTAATGTAATGTTAAGGCCCTTTCATTTTAAATGAAGTGAAAAGCATAATATTTGAATAGGTTAATTCTACAAAAATACAAGTAATGGACTCAATTGAATAAAAAAACACTTTAGCGGATGCATATTACAAATTGGAATGCTAAACTTCAAAGTTGAGTATGCATATATCTTTATAAGGGAGTGGGAAAACTTCTTATTAGGGTACATTGTATTTGCTTTTTTTTAAGTAAGATGTTTACAAACTAAAATTATAGAAATCATTACAAATTGCATTATGGTATGGGAGATAATTAAGAGATTTACAAAATCTAAATTCAACTCATTATTAACAGCAAATTTATTCCTATAAGACTCTAAAATTCTGAAAATTGAAAAAATGCACTATTTTGATGTTTTAGTATTTTGTTAATGCCCTTTTATTTTAAATGGTGTGAAAGTATTAGATTTGAATATGTTAATTCAACAAAAATACAAGTAATGGACTTAATTGAATAAAAAACACTTTAGTGGATGCATATTACAAATTCAAATCCTAAACTTCAATGTTGGGTCATGCATATATCTTTAAAGGGGAGTGGGAAAATTTTTATTAGAGTCCATTGTATTTGCTTTTTCTTAAGTAAGATGTTTGTAGACTAAAATTATAGAAATCGTTACAAATTGCATTGTGGCAGGGGAGATAGTTAAGAAATTTACAAAATTTAAGTTTAATTGATTATTAACAACACATTTATCACTACAAGATTGTAAAATTCTGAAAATTGAAAAAATGTAACGTTTTGATTTTTTAATAAAATGTTAAGGCCCTTTCATTTTAGATGGAGTAAAAAGCATAATACTTGAATATGTTAATTCAACAAGAATATAAGTAATGGTGTCGATTGAATAAAAAACACTTTAGTGGATGAATATTACAAATTGGAATCCTAAGCTTCAATGTTGGCTCATGCATATATCTTAATAGGGGAGTGGGAAAACTTCTTATTGGGGTTCATTGTATTTGCTTTTTCTAAAGTAAGATGTTTGCAGATTAAAATTATAGAAATCTTTACAAATTGCATTGTGGTAAGGGAGATAATTAAGAAATTTACAAAATTTAAAGTCAATTCATTATTAACAACACATTTATCCCTATAAGACTTTAAAATTCTGAAAATTGAAAAAATGCAAAGTTTTGATGTTTTAAAATATTGTTAATGCCCTTTCATTTTAAATGGTGTGAAAAGCATAATATTTGAATATGTTAATTCAACAAAAATAAAAGTAATGGACTCAATTGAATAAAAAACACTTTAGTGGATTTATATTACAAATTGGAATCCTAAACTTCAATGTTAAGTCATGCAATCTTTAAAGGGGAGTGGGAAAACTTCTTATTAAGGTCCATTGTACCCGTTATTTCGAAAATAAGATGTTTGCTGACTATAATTATAAAAATCATGACAAATTGCATTATGGTAGGAGAGATAATTAAGAAATTTATAAAATTTAAATTCAACTAATTATTAACAACACATTTATCCCTACAAGACTCTAAAATTCCAAAAATTAAAAAACTGCAATGTTTTGATTTTTTAATATAATGTTAAGGCCCTTTAATTTAAAATGTAGTGAAAAGCATAATATTTGAATATGTTAATTCAAGAAGAATACATGTAATGGTGTCAATTGAATAAAAAAACACTTTAGTGGATAAATATTACAAATTGGAATTCAAAACATCAATGTTAGGTCATACATATATCTCAATAGGGGAGTGGGAAAGCTTCTTATTAGGGTTCATTGTCTTTGCCTTTTCTTAAGTAAGATGTTTACAAACTAAAATTATAGAAATCATTACAAATTGCATTGTGGTAAAGGAGATAATTAAGAAATTTACAAAATTTAAATTTAACTCATTATTAACAACACATTTATCCTTATAAGACTCTAAAATTCTGAAAATTTAAAAATTGCATTGTTTTGATGTTTTAATATATTGTTAATGCCCTTTCATTCTAAATGGTGTGAGAAGCAAAATATTTGAATATGTTTATTCAACAAAAATACAAGTAATGGACTCAAATGAATAAAAAACACTTTAGTGGATGCATATTAGAAATTGGAATCCTAAGCTTTAATGTTTGGTCATGTATATATCTTTAAAGGGGAGTGGGAAAACTTCTTATTAGGATCCATTGTATTCACTATTTCTTAAGTAAGATGTTTGTAGACTAAAATTATATTACACATTACATTGTGGCAGGGGAGATAATTAAGAAATTTACAAAATTTAAATTCAACTGAATATTAATAACACATTTATCCCTACAAAACACTAAAATTCTGAAAATTGAAAAATGCAATGTTTTGATCTTTTAATATAATATTAAGGTCCTTTCATTTTAAATGGAGTGAAAAGTATAATATTTGAATATGTTAATTCAACAACAATACAAGTAATGGTGTAAATTGAATAAAAAACACTTTAGTGGATGAATATTACAAATTGGAATCCCAAACTTCAATGTTGGGTCATGCATATATCTTTATAGGTGAGTGGGAAAACATCTTATTAGGGTCCATTGTATTTGCTTATTCATAAGTAAGATATTTGCAGATTAAAATTATAAAAGTCTTTACAAATTGCATTGCGGTAAGGAGGATAATTAAGAAATTTACAAAATTTAAATTCAACTCATTATTAACAACACATTTATCCTTATAAGGCTCTAAAATTCTGAAAATTGAAAAAATGCATTGTTTTGATGTTTTAATATATTATTAATGCCCTTTCATTCTAAATAGTGTGAGAAGCAAAATATTTGAATATGTTTATTCAACAAAAATACAAGTAATGGACTCAAATGAATAAAAAACACTTTAGTGGATGCATATTAAAAATTGGAATTCTAAGTTTCAATGTTTGGTCATGCATATATCTTTAAAGGGGAGTGGGAAAACTTCTTATTAAGGTCCATTGTATTCACTATTTCTTAAGTAAGATGTTTGCAGACTAAAATTATAGAAATCATTACAAATTGCATTGTGGCAGGGGAGATAATTAAGAAATTTACAAAATTTAAATTCAATTGAATATTAACAACACATTTATCCCTACAAGACACTAAAATTCTGAAAATTAAAAAACGCACTCTTTTGATGTTTTAAGATATTGTTAATGCCCTTTCATTTTAAATGGTGTGAAAAGTATAATATTTGAATATGTTAATTCAACAAAAATACAACTAATGGACTCAATTGAATAAAAAACACTTTAGTGAATGCATATTACAAATTGGAATCCTAAACTTCAATGTTAGGTCAGGCATATATCTTTAAAGGGGAGTGGGAAAATTCTTATTAGGGATCATTGTATTCACTTTTTCTTAAGTAAGATGTTTGCAGACTAAAATTATAGAAATCTTTACAAATTGCATTGTGGCAGAGGAGATAATTAAGAAATTTACAAAAATTTAAATTCAACTTACTATTGACAACACATTTATCCCTATAAGACTCTAAAATTTTGAAAATTGAAAAAACGCACTATTTTGATGTTTTAATATAATGTTAATGCCCTTCCATTTTAAATGGTGTGAAAAGTATAATATTTGAAAATGTTAATTCAACAAGAATACAAGTAATGGTGTCAATTGAATAAAAAACACTTTAGTAGATGAGTATTATAAATTGCAATCATAAGCTTTAATGTTAGGTCAAGCATATATCTCGAGAGGGGACTGGGAAAACTTCTTATTAGATTCTATTGCATTTGTTTTTTCTGAAGAAATAATTTTCCAGACTAAAATTATAGAAATCATTAAAAATTACATTCTGGCAAAGGAGATAATTAAGTAATTTACAAATTTTGACTTCGACTAATTATTAACAACACATTTATCCTTATAAGACTCTAAAATTCTAAAAATTAAAAAAATGCAATGTTTTGATATTTTAATATATTTCTAATGCCCTCCCATTTTAATTGGTGTGAAAAACGTAATATTTGAATATGTTAATTCAACAAAAATACAAGTAATGAACTCAATTGAATAAAAAACACTTTAGCGGATGCATATTACAACTTGGAATCCCAAACTTCAACGTTGGGTCATGCATATATCTTTATAGGGGAGTGGGAAAACTTCTTATTATGGTACATTGTATTCGCTTTTTCTTAAGTAAGATGTTTATAGATTAAAATTATAGAAATCATTACAAATTGCATTATGGTAAGGGAGATAATTAAGAGATTTACAAAATTTAAATTCAACTAATTATTAACAGCATATTTATCCCTATAAGACTCTAAAATTCTGAAAATTGAAAAAATGCACTATTTTGATGTTTTAGTATTTTGTTAATGCCCTTTTATTTTAAATGGTGTGAAAGTATTAGATTTGAATATGTTAATTCAACAAAAATACAAGTAATGGACTCAATTGAATAAAAAACACTTTAGTGGATGCATATTACAAATTTGAATCCTAAACTTCAATGTTGGGTCATGCATATATCTTTAAAGAGGAGTGGGAAAATTCTTATTAGAGTCCATTGTATTCGTTTTTTCTTAAGTAAGATGTTTGTAGACTAAAATTATAGAAATCGTTACAAATTGCATTGTGGCAGGGGAGATAGTTAAAAAATTTACAAAATTTAAGTTTAACTGATTATTAATAACACATTTATCACTACAAGACTGTAAAATTCTGAAAATTGAAAAGATGTAATGTTTTGATTTTTTAATATAATGTTAAGGTCCTTTTATTTTAAATGGAGTGAAAAGCATAATACTTGAATATGTTAATTCAACAAGAATACAAGTAATGGTGTAATTTGAATAAAAAACACTTTAGTGGATGAATATTACAAATTGGAATCCCAAACTTCAATGTTGGGTCATGCATATATCTTTATAGGTGAGTGGAAAAACATCTTATCAGGGTCCATTGTATTTGCTTATTCATAAGTAAGATATTTGCAGACTAAAATTATAAAAATCTTTACAAATTGCATTGTGGTAAAGGGGGTAATTAAGAAATTTACAAAATTTAAATTCAACTCTGTTGTTCCCATAGCCTTGTATGGGTTGTAATTGTTGTCAACTAGGGTTAAGTGTGCAAGAGAGTAAAGTCACATGGAAGGGCAAGAAAGTAAATCTGCCATGTAAGCCCTATTAGGGTTTCATGGAAGAGAGTATATAAAGGCCTTGGAAGACAAAACTAGGGCAGAGGGCCAACACAATTGAAACAACAGCAACCCTACAACAACCGGCCAAAAAGGAAGAGAGAGTAGAACGGCAAGAGATCAGAAACGACACCACTGGGAGAGCAAACCAGAAACGTCACCACCGGGAGAGCAAACCAGAACGTGCGACCTCCTGCAAGCAAACCAGAAACGCCTCCTGCAAGCAAACCAGAAACGCCTCCTGCAAGCAAACCAGAAACGCCTCCTGCAAGCAAACCAGGAACACATCCTGCAAGCAAACCAGAAACGCCTCCTGCAAGCAAACCAGAAACACATCCTGCAATCAAACCAGAAACGCACAACCAGCAAGAGGAGAAATAAGAAACAGACCACCCGGAAGAGAAGACAGCAGACCTGGTATCCGTGAGACCACCCGGAAGAGAAGACAGCAGACTAGAAGCATGAGGCAGGCCGAGAGACATGAACCAGAAAAACCAGTAGCGTGAGGCAGGCTAAGAGACGTGAAACAGCAGACCAGAAGCGTGAGACCAGAACGTGCAACGGCGTGACTGATCAGAAGCGTGGAGCAGGCCGTGAGACGTGAAACGGCAGACCAGAAGCTTGAGTGCAAGCTGTGAAACCGTGAGACGGTGAAAGCAGGAGTTGTGTGAAACAACCTAGAGAAGGAATTCGGCGAAGCATCGGAAAGAACTCAACGTATTTCCAGATTTCTTCAAGAGAGGAGCATTGTGGTGAACTTCTAAGCATCTAAGCAGCAGTGGAGCAGCCTTTCAATTCAACAGAGGCAAGACAAGCTAGAAGAAGGGTAGACACAGTAAGTGACACTCTTTGTATTGTACTTGCTTAGTAATTGCAATAGTGAAAGGAGCAGAAGATTAAGACATCCATTGTAACTGGAATTCTCAAGTATAGTGGATAGTCTCGGTAAGGGAGAGTCCCTACCACCGTGGATGTACGTCATGTTGACGGAACCACGTAAATCTCGTGTGTCCTTAATTTGCTTTACGTTCTGTGTTTTGAATTGAGTTGTGAACGCAGCTAAAGTATTAGCCAACCCATAACCTAACGAAGACCTAAACAAGAACATCCGAATTGTCTATTAGGTAAGGTGTCTGAAAGGTGACTTTAGAGACTATTGTGATTAGTAGGTAGCAATAGATCTACTTTAGTCGAATCTGAGAAAGAGTTCGCTTTTAAGAAGAGATTGAAGTTGTTCACTTTCCTGCGAATTGCGAATTGTGGTGATACTGATTCACCCCCCTCTCAGTATCACAAACTAGTAGATCGTAGGGTGAAGTTGGGAACTTCAATTGGTATCAGAGCCTGGTTCACCAGGATAAAGCTTAACAGCTTGGTGTACTAGTTTGAAGAGCTCCAGAAGTTTTAACTTGTTCAGCATACTGAGAAATGGACGCCGGTACCAGCACCAGCACTACTTATAGCAAGAAGGTTCCAATCTTCAACGGAACCAACTACCATATGTGGAGAGCGAGAATGCAGGTGGTATTTGCAACCATGGGTATGAACGTGGTGAAATCTGTACAGGAGGCTTTTGAGCCTCCAGAAGAAGGTAAAGATCCAACCCCAAAGGAATTAAGACAGCTTGAGATAAATGGGAAGGCCTCAAATGTCATCATTTCAGCATTGACAGATGCTGAATATGCTAAAGTTATGGACTGCAAATCTGCCAAGGAGATATGGGACAGATTGCAGAAAGTCTATGAAGGTGATGGCAGAATGAAGGAGGCCAAGCTTCAAGTTTTCAAGGAGAGATATGAATCTCTCAGAATGCAGAAAAATGAGACAGTCCAAGAGTTCTTCACCAGGGTTATTGATGCTGTAAACAATCTTAGAAGTCATGGGAAGAATAAGAAGGACTCATCTATTATGAAGAAAATTCTGAGAATTCTGCCTGAGAGGTTTGCCTCAAAGGTGGCAGCCAGAGAGGAGAGTAGAGATCTCAATTCTATGTCTCTGCATGATCTCCAATGTAATCTCATTGCATATGAGATGAGAATAAAGTCAACTGAGAGCTCCTCAACATCAAAGGTATCAAAGGAGGCAACTTTCAAAGCTATGAAACACTTGAAGATAAAAGAAGAGGAAGAATCATCCAGTGAGGATGATGATGATGATGATGATGAGGAAGAAAGTGAAGGTGAAGTGTTGGCATACTTCACAAGGAAATTCAAAAAGGGGTCTAAGAAGGGAAAAGGGCAGTTGTCCTTGAGATGTTATCGTTGTGGACAGACTAGACACTTTGCTTCTCAGTGCAAAGTGAAACTTGATGATGAAGATGAGGATGGTGATGATAAGCAGAATTCAAAATGGAGAAGACCATCATTCAAGTCAAGGAAGTCCAGCAAGAAGACTGCTAGCCCATAGAAGAAGAAGAAGAGAGGCTCATTCAAGAGTTATCTGAGCCAGACAAAAGAAGCCGATGAGGAGGAAGATGTAGACTCATCAGATGAGCATGCCTTTATGGCATCAACTCAAGGTGGTAGTTAAACCTCTGAAGAGGAAGAGGAGGTTGATGAAGAAGAACCAGATCTTGAAGCTGAGTTGGAAGCAGCTTCAAAGGAGATAATCAGAAGGGGCAGAACCATAAGAAGGTTGGAGGCCCACATAAAACAAGTTGAAGCAAAGTCTGAGGAAGCTGAAAGTCAAAAGGATGAAATAAGGGCTGAACATATTGACTTGAAGAGAAGATTTGAAGAACAGATCAAAATATGTGAAGACCTTACTATGGACCTTGGCTCAAGGACTTCAACAATTGAAGAAATGGAGATAGAGTTGCTGAGACTTCAGCAACAACTCAAAAGGAGTGAAGAGAACGTGCAGAAGCTTGAAATGATAGGAGAAACAAGTTCTGCAAGAGAAAAGAAGAATGAAGAGAAAGTGCAGCAATCTGAGGCTGCATTGCCTAAAGATAATAAGAATGTGCCACAGAAGTTGAAAGAGAAGGTTGTGACTCAGGAGAAGATAGCTGAGAATAAAGAGGATTTGAAGAAGCAACCTAGGGTGGCAAACAAAAATGAAGAAAAGAAGGTCAGCCAGCAAAGGGCTATGGCTGAACAGAAGAAGGAGAAAAAGGTGGCTGAAATGAAAGCCACACAAGCAAAGAAGCCAGCCACGTTGCCTACACAACAAGTAATGAACAAAAAAAAACAAGCTGTGATTAGACCCAAGAAGAGGCAGTTTCAAGGTCGCTGTCTTTATTGTGGAGTTTGGGGTCATAAGGCAAATAACTGCTGGTGGAGAAGGCCAGTATATGTCTCCAACTTGAGAAGATACGATGCTGCGTACAGGGGGAGACAATACAAAATTCAGAGGAGAACACCTGTCGTGAGTTCTTGCACATACTGTAAAAAACAAGGACACACTAACAAGGATTGTTGGTGGAAGCCCAAACCAGTGGTTTCAAAGAACAAGTTTGCTATATTGGGAGACTTGGACCAGTGTGAAAGGTGTGGGCAGGATGACCATAATGCCAAGAGATGCATGACACTTCTCCCTGAGCAAGAGAAGGTACTCAATGGCATAGTGAAAACAAGCGGTGTAGTCAAAGCTGAGAAAAAGGAGAAAGTTATCTTCTAGCCAATTCAAAAGAAGGAATATAAAGCTAAAAGGGAGGTGGCTAATATAGCTGAAATTGCACTCAAAGCTGACTACAAGCATAAGCAGTGGATCCTTGATAGTGGATGCACTTCACACATGATGGGAGACAAGAGTAAATTGTCAAAGCTAAACAAGTCAAGAGAAGGCAGAGTCAAGTTTGGCAATGATGATTCACTCAACATCAGTGGTCAAGGGTCAGTAAATATTGGAAAAGGAAGGCTGAAAGATGTTCTGCATGTTGAAGGACTCAGATATAATCTAGCATCTGTCAGCCAACTATGTAATGAAGACCATAAAGTGATATTCACAAAAACAAGTTGCCAAGTAAAGAGTAAAGAAGGCAATACTGATGCAGACTGGGCAGGAAGCACAGATGATAGAAAATCAACCAGTGGCTGCAGCTTCTACTTGGGTTCAAAGTGTGTTGCATGGCTAAGTAGAAAGCAAAACAATGTTGCTTTGAGCACAACGGAGGCTAAGTATATGGCTGCTTGTGCAGCATGTACTCAGGTGATATGGATGCAAAGACAATTGGCCGATTTGGGTGTTGAAGTGAAGTTACTAGTGAGTGTACTTTGTGATAATCAAAGTTCAATTGATCTTAGCAAGAATCCAGTTCAACATTCAAGGAGCAAGCATATTGACATCCGGTATCACTTTATCAAGGATCAAGTGGAAGAGGGCACAATTCAATTGGAGTATGTCGGTACTAAAGATCAAATCTTAGATATTCTAACTAAACCTTTGTCCACAGAGTTGTTTGAAAAGCACAGAATGAGTCTGTCTGTGCAAATGCCTCCTCAAGCCTGAAGTTCAGGTGAATCCTCCATCTCTACTTTGCAGGCTTTTCAAATTTGTAATTGGTTGGCCAAGGGGGAGAGAAGCAACAGTGCAGGGGGAGCTGTTAAGGAAGGGGGAGTGCATATTTAGGGGGAGTTGTAATCCATCTGCTTCTGGATTATTACTCTAAGAAGATTATGAAAGACTGCTGCATAATGGCTTTTGTTATGAATGTTGCCAACAATTACAAAGGGGGAGATTGTTGTTCCCACAGCCTTGTATGGGTTGTAATTGTTGTCAACTAGGGTTAAGTGTGCAAGAGAGTAAAGTCACATGGAAGGGCAAGAAAGTAAATCTGCCATGTAAGCCCTATTAGGGTTTCATGGAAGAGAGTATATAAAGGCCTTGGAAGACAAAACTAGGGCAGAGGGCCAACACAATTGAAACAACAGCAACCCTACAACAACCGGCCAAAAAGGAAGAGAGAGCAGAACGGCAAGAGATCAGAAACGACACCACTGGGAGAGCAAACCAGAAACGTCACCACTGGGAGAGCAAACAAGAACGTGCGACCTCCTGCAAGCAAACCAGAAACGCCTCCTGCAAGCAAACCAGGAACACATCCTGCAAGCAAACCAAAAACGCCTGCTGCAAGCAAACCAGAAACACATCCTGCAATCAAACCAGAAACACATCCTGCAATCAAACCAGAAATGCACAACCAGCAAGAGGAGAAATAAGAAACAGACCACCCAGAAGAGAAGACAGCAGACCTGGTATCCGTGAGACCACCCGGAAGAGAAGACAGCAGACCTGGTATCCGTGAGACCACCCGGAAGAGAAGACAGCAAACTAGAAGCGTGAGGCAGGCCGAGAGACATGAACCAGAAAAACCAGTAGCGTGAGGCAGGCTAAGAGACGTGAAACAGCAAACCAGAAGCGTGAGACCAGAACGTGCAACGGCGTGACTGATCAAAAGCGTGGAGCAGGCCGTGAGACATGAAACGGCAGACCAGAAGCTTGAGTGCAAGCTGTGAAGCCGTGAGACGGTGAAAGCAGGAGTTGTGTGAAACAACCTAGAGAAGGAATTCGGCGAAGCATCGGAAAGAACTCAACGTATTTCCAGATTTCTTCAAGAGAGGTTAGAGAGCGTTGCGGTGAACTCCTAAGCGGCAATGGAGCAGCCTTTCAATTCAACAGAGGCAAGACAAGCTAGAAGAAGGGTAGACACAGTAAGTGACACTCTTTGTATTGTACTTGCTTAGTAATTGCAATAGTGAAAGGAGCAGAAGATTAAGACATCCATTGTAACTGGAATTCTCAAGTATAGTGGATAGTCTAGGTAAGGGAGAGTCCCTACCACCGTGGATGTACGTCACGTTGATGGAACCACGTAAATCTCGTGTGTCCTTAATTTGCTTTACGTTCTGTGTTTTGAATTGAGTTGTGAACGCAGCTAAAGTATCAGCCAACCCATAACCTAACGAAGACCTAAACAAGAACATCCGAATTGTCTATTATGCAAGGTGTCTGAAAGGTGACTTTGGGGACTATTATGATTAGTAGGTAGCAATAGATCTACCTTAGTCGAATCTGAGAAAGTGTTCGCTTTTAAGAAGAGATTGAAGTTGTTCACTTTCCTGCAAATTGCGAATTGTGGTGATACTGATTCACCCCCCCTCTCAGTATCACAAACTAGTAGATCGTAGGGTGAAGTTGGGAACTTCAAACTCATTACTAACAAAACATTTATGCCTATAAGACTCTAAAATTCTGAAAATTGAAAAACACATTGTTTTGATGTTTTAAGATATTGTTAATGCCCTTTCATTTTAAATGGTGTGAAAAGTATATATTTGAATATGTTAAAACTTTAGTGAATGCATATTACAAATTGGAATCTTAAACTTCAATGTTGGGTCATGCATATATCATTAAAGGGGAGTGGGAAAATTCTTATTAGGGACCATTGTATTCATTTTTTCTTAAGTAAGATGTTTGCAGACTAAAATTATAGAAATCATTGCAAATTGCATTGTGGTAAGTGAGATAATTAAGAAATTTACAAAATTTAAATTCAACACATTAATAACAACACATTTATCCCTATAAGACTCTAATATTCTGAAAAATGAAAAAATGCACTGTTTTGATATTTTAATATATTGTTAATGCCCTTTCATTTTAAATGGAGTGAAAACCATAATATTTGACTATGTTAATTCATCAAAAATACAAGTAAAGGACTCAATTGAGTAAAAAACACTTTAGTCGATGGATATTACAAATTTGAATCCTAAACTTCAATGTTAGGTCATGTATATATCTCTATAGGGATGTGGGAAAACTTCCTATTAGGGTTCATTGTATTTGCTTTTTCTTAAGTAAGATGTTAGCAGACTAAAATTGTAGAAATTATTATAAATTGCATTGTGGTTAAGGAGATAATTAAGAAATTTACAAAATTTAAATTCAACTAATTATTAACAACACATTTATCCCTATAAGACTCTAAAATTCTGAAAATTGAAAAAATGCACTATTTTGATGTTTTAATATATTGTTAATGCCCTTTCATTTTAATTGGAGTGAAAATCATAATATTTGAATATGTTAATTCATCAAAAATACAAGTAAAGGACTCAATTAAGTAAAAAACATTTTAATCGATGAATATTACAAATTTGAATCCTAAACTTCAGTGTTAGGTCATGCATATATCTTTATAGGGATGTGGGAAAACTTCTTATTAGGGTTCGTTGTATTTGCTTTTTCTTAAGTAAGATGTTTACAGACTAAAATTATAGAAATCATTACAAATTGCATTATGGTAAGGGAGCTAATTAAGAGATTTACGAAATTTAAATTCAACTGATTATTAACAACACATTTATCTATATAAGACTCTAAAATCCTGAAAATTGAAAAAATCCAATGTTTTGAATAAAAAACACTTTAGGCCATGAATATTAGAAATTAGAATCTTAAAATTCAATGTTAGTTTATGCATATATCTCTACAGGGGTGTGGGAAAACTTCCTATTATGGTTTATTGTATTTGCTTTTTCTTAAGTAAGATGTGCGCAAATTAAAATTATAGAAATCATTACAAATTGCTTTGTGGCAAGGGAGATAATTAAGAAATTTACAAAATTTAAATTCGACAAATTATTAACAACACATTTATCCCTATAAGACTCTAAAATTTTGAATATTGAAAAAATGAAAAGTTTTGATTTTTTAAAATAAAGTTAAGGCCCTTTCATTTTAAATGAAGTCAAAAGCACAATATTTATTTATGTTAATTCAACAAAAATACAAGTAATGGACTCAATTGAATAAAAAACACTTTAGTGGATGAATATTAGAAATTGGAATCCTAAACTGCAATGTTGGGTCATGCATATATCTCTACTAGGGAGTGGGAAAATTTCTTATTAGAGTTCATTGTATTTGCTTTTTCCTAAGTAAGATGTTTGTAGACTAAAATTATAAAAATCATTACAAATTGCATTGTGGTAGGAGAGATAATTAAGAGATTTACAAAATTTAAATTCAACTCATTATTAACAACACATTTATTGCTATAAGACTCTAATATTCTGAAAATTGAAAAAATGCAATGTTTTGATTTTTTAATATATTGTTAATGCCCTTTCATTTTAAATGGAGTGAAAACCATAATTTTTGAATATATTAATTCAACAAAAATACAAGTAATGGACTTAATTGAATAAAAAACAGTTTAGTAGATGAATATTGCAACTTGGAATCCTAAACTTCAATGTTGGGTCATGCATATATATATATATATGGGAGTGGGAAAACTTCTTCTTAGGATCCGTTATATTTGCTTTTTCTTAAGTAAGATGTTTGGCGACTGAAATTATAGAAATCATTACAAATTGTATTGTGGCAAGGGTGATAATCAAGGAATTTACAAAATTTAAATTCAATTGAATATTAACAACATATTTATCTCGATAAGACTATAAAATTCTGAAAATTGGAAAAATGTAATATTTTGATTTTTTAATATATTGTTAATGCCCTTTCATTTTAAATGGAGTGAAAACCATAATATTTGAATATGTTAATTCAACAAAAATACAAATAATGGACTCAATTGAATAAAAAACAATTTAGGTGGATGAATATTACAAATAGCAATCCTAAGCTTTTAATGTTGGGTCAAGCATATATCTCTGGAGGGGAGTGGGAAAACTTCTTATTAGGGTCCATTAGATTTGCTTTTTCTTAAGTAAGATGTTTGTAGACTAAAATTATACAAATGATTACAAATTGCATTATGGCCATGGAGATAATTAAGAAATTTACAAAATTAAAATTCAACTGATTATTAATAATGCATTTATCCTTAGAAGAGTATAAAATTCTACAAATTGAGAAAATGCAATGTATTGATTTTTTAATATATTGTTAATGCCCTTTCATTTTAAATGGAGTGAAAAGCATAATATTTGAATATGTAAATTCAACAAAAATACAAGTAATGGACCCAATTAAATAAAAAGCACTTTGGTGGATGAATATTACAAAGCGAAATCCTAAACTTCAATGTTGGGTCAAGCATATATCTCTAGAATGGAGTGGGAAAACCTCTTATTAGGGTCTATTGTATTTGCTTTTTCTTAAGTAAGATGTTTGTAGACTAGAATTATACCAATGATTACAAATTGCATTGTGGCTATGGAGATAATTAAGAAATCTACAAAATTTAAATTCAACTAATTATTAACAAAGCATTCATCCCTAGAAGCCTATAAAATTCTGAAAATTGAAATAATGCATTGTTTTGATTTTTTAATATTTTGTTAATGTCGTTTTATTTCAAATCGAGTGAAAACCATAATTTTTGAATAGGTTAATTCAACAAAAATACAAGTAATGGACTAAATTGAATAAAAAGCATTTTAGTTGATGAATATTGCAAATTGGAATCCTAAACTTTAACGTTGGGTCATGCATATATATATAGGGGTGTGGGAAAACTTCTTATTAGGATACATTGTATTTGCATTTTCTTAAGTAAGATGTTTGTTGACTAAAATTATACAAATGATTACAAATTGCATTGTGGCTATGGAGATAATTAAGAAATCTACAAAATTTAAATTCAACTAATCATTAATAACGCATTTATCCCTAGAAGATTATCAAATTTTGAAAATTGAAAAAAATGCAATGTTTTGATTTTTTAATATATTGTTAATGCCCTTTCATTTTAAATGGAGTGAAAACCATAAATTATGAATAGGTTAATTCAACAAAAATACAAGTAATGGACTCAATTGAATAAAAAAACAGTTTAGCGAATGAATATTGCAACTTGGAATCCTAAACTTCAATGTTGGGTCATGCATATATATATATATATGGGAGTAGGAAAACGTCTTATTAGGATCCGTTATATTTGCTTTTTTTTAAGTAAAATGTTTGGCGACTAAAATTATAAAAATCATTACAAATTGTATTGTGGCAAGGGTGATAATCAAGGAATTTACAAAATTCAAATTCAATTGAATATTAACAACATATTTATCCCGATAAGACTATAAAATTTTGAAAATTGGAAAAACGTAATGTTTTGATTTTTTAATATATTGTTAATGCCCTTTCATATTAAATGGAGTGAAAACCATAATATTTCAATAAGTTAATTCAAAAAAAATACGAATAATGGACTCAATTGAATAAAAAACAATTTAGTAGATGAATATTACAAATAGCAATCCTAAACTTTTAATGTTGAGTTAAGCATATATCTCTAGAGGGAAGTAGGAAAACTTCTTATTAGAGTCCATTGCATTTATTTTTTCTTAAGTAATATGTTTGTTGACTAAAATTATAGAAATCATTCCAAATTGCATTGTGGAAATTGAGATAATTAAGAAACTTACAAAATTTAAATTCAACTGATAATTAACAACACATTTATCCCTATAAGACTATAAAATTCCGAAAATTGAAAAAATGTAATGTTTTGATTTTTTAATATATTGTTAATGCCCTTTCATTTTAAATGGAGTGAAAAGTATAATATTTGAATATGTTAATTCAACAAAAATACAAGTAATGGACCTAATTGAATAAAAAACACTTTAGTGGATGAATATTACAAAGTGGAATCCTAAACCTTAATGTTGGGTGATGCGTATATCTCTAAAGGGGAGTGGGAAAACTTCTTATTAGGGTCCATTATATTTGCTTTTTCTTAAGTAAGATGTTTGCAGACTAAAATTATATAAATGATTACAAATTGCATTGTGGCCATGGAGATAATTAAGAAATTTACAAAATTTAAATTCAACTGATTATTAATAATGCATTTATCCTTAGAAGAGTATAAAATTCTGCAAATTATGAAAATGCAATGTTTTGATTTTTTAATATATTGTTAATACCCTTTCATTTTAAATGGAGTGAAAACCTTAATATTTGAATATGTTAATTCAACAAAAAAACAAGTAATGGACCCAATTGAACAAAAAACACTTTAGTTGATGAATATTACAAAGCGGAATCCTAAATTTCAATGTTGGGTCAAGCATATATCTCTAGAAGGGAGTTGGAAAACTTCTTATTAGGGTCCATTGTATTTGCTTTTTCTTAAGTAAGATGTTTGTAGACTAAAATTATACAAATGATTACAAATTGCATTGTGCCAATGGAGATAATTAAGAAATTTTAAAAAAATTAAATTCAACTGATTACTAAGAAAGTATTTATCCTTAGAAGACAATAAAATTCTAAAAATTGAAAAAATGCAATGATTTGATTTTTTTAATATATTGTTAATGCCCTTTCATTTCAAATGGAGTGAAAAGCATAACATTTAAATATGTTAATTCAACAAAAATACAAGTAATGGTCCCAATTAAAGATAAGACACTTTAGTGGATGAATATTACAAATCAGAATCCTAAACTTCAATGTTGGGTCAAGCATATATCTCTATAGGGCAGTGGGAAGACTTCTTATTAGCATCTATTGTATTTGCTTTTTCTTAAGTAAGATGTATCAAGACTTAAATTATAGAAATCATTACAAATTGCATTGTGGCAAAGTAGGTAATTATGAAATTTTAAAAGTTTAAATTTAACTAAATATTACCATCACATTTATCCCTATAAGACTATAAATTCTGAAAATTGAAAACAATGCAATCTTTTGATTTTTGTAATATATTGTTGATGCCTTTTCATTTTCAATGGAGTGAAAAGCATAATATATGAATATATTAATTCAACAAAAATACAAGTAATGGACTTAATTGAATAAAAGATACTTTAGTGGATGAATATGACAAATTAGAATCCTAAACTTCAATGTTGGGTGATGCATATATCTCTATAGGGGAGTGGGAAAACTTCTTATTAGGATCCATTGTATTTGCCTTTTCTTAAATAAGATGTTTACAGACTATAATTATAGAAATGAATACAAATCGCATTGTGGCAAAGGAAATAATTAAGAAATTTACAAAATTCAAATTCAACTGATTATTAACAACACATTTATCCCTATAAGACTTTAGAATTCTAAAAATTGAAAAAATGCAATGTTTTGATTTTTTAATATATTATTGATGTCATTTTTTTTTTAAATGGAGTGGAAAGCTTAATATTTGAATATCTTAATTCAACAAAAATACAAGTAATGGACTCAATTGAATAAAAAAAACTTTATTGGATGAAGATTTCAAATTGGAATCCCAAACTTCAATGTTGTGTCATGCATATATCTCTATAGTGGATTGGAAAAACTTCTTATTGGGGTCCATTGTATTTGCTTTTTCTTAAGTTAGATGTTTGCAGAGTAAAATTATAGAAATCATTACAACTTGCATTCTGGCAAGGGAGATAATTAGGAAATTTTCAAAATTTAAATACAACTGATTTTTGACAACTCATTTATCCCTATAAGACTATACAATTCTAAAAATTGTAAAAATGCAATGTTTTGATTATTTAATATATTTTTAATGCCCTTTCATTTTAAATGGAGTGAAAAGTGTAATATGTGAATACGTTAATTCAACAAAAGTACAAGTAATGGACACAATGGAATAGAAAAGACTTTAATGCATGAATATTATAAATAGCAATCATAATTTTCAATGTTGGGTCAAGCATATATCTTTAGACGGGAGTGGGAAAACTTCTTATTAGGGTCTATTGTATTTACTTTTTCTTAAGTAAGATATTTGCAGACTAAAATTATTAAAATCATTACAAATTGCATTGTGGCAAGTGAGATAATTGGGAAATTTACAAAATTTAAATTCAACTGATTATTAACAACCCATTTATCCCTATAAGAGTCTAAAATTTTTGAAAATTGAAGAAATGCATTGTTTTGATTTTTTAATATATTGTTAATGCCCTTTCATTTTAAATGGTGTGAAAAGCATAATATTTGAATATGTTAACTCAACAAAAAGACAAGTAATGGACTTAATTGAAAACAAAACACTTTAGTGGATGAATATTACAAATTGGAATCCTAAATATGAATGTTGGGTGAAGCATATATCTCTAGAGGGGACTGGGAAAACTTCTTGTTAGGGTCCATTGCATTTGTTTTTTCTTAAGTAATGTGTTCGCAGACTAAAATTATAGAGATCATTAGAAATAGCATTGTTGCAAAGAACAAAATTAAGAAATTTAAAAAATTGAAATTCAACTGATTATTAATAACGTATTTATTCTTAAAAGACTGTAAAATTCTGAAAATTGAAAAAACGCATTGCTCTGATTTTTTTAATATACTCTTAATGCCATTTCATTTTACACGGAGTTATAAGCAAAATATTAGAGTATGTTAATTCAAAAAAATACAAGTAATGAATTAAATTGTATACAATACACTTTAGTGGATGAATATTATAAATTGGAATCATAATTTTCAATGTTGGGTCAAGTATATATCTCTAGAGGAGAGTGGGAAAACTTCTTATTAGGGACCATTGTATTTGCTATTTCTTAAGTAAGATGTTTGTAGACTAAAACTATACAAATGATTACAAATTGCATTATGGCAATGGAGATAATTATGAAATTTACAAAATTTAAATTCAACTAATAATTAACAATGCATTTATCCCTATAAGACTATAAAATTCTAAAAATTGAAATAATGCAATGTTTTCATTTATTAATATATTGTTAATGCCCTTTCATTTTAGATGGAGTGAAAAGCATAATATTTAAATATGTTAATTCAACAAAAATACAAGCAATGGTCCCAATTCAAGAAAAACACTTTCGAGGATGAATATTACAAATCGGAATCCTAAACTTTAATGTTGGGTCAAGCATATATCTCTAGAGGGAGTGGGAAAACTTCTTGTTAGGGTCCATTGTATTTGCTGTTTCTTAAGTAAGATGTTTATAGACTAAAATTATACAAGTGATTGCAAATTGCATTGTGGCCATGGAGATAATTAAGAAATTTACAAAATTTAAATTCAACTAATTATTAAGAACGCTTTTATCCCTAGAAGACTATAAAATTTTGAAAATTGAAAAAATGCAATGTTTTGATTTTTTTCATATATTGTTAATGCCCTTTCATATTAAATGGAGTGAAAAGCATAATATTTGAATATGTTAATTCAACAAAAATGCAAGTAATAGACCTAATTGAATAAAAAACACTTTAGTGGATGAATATTACAAATTGAAATCCTAAACTTCAATGTTGGGTCAAGCATGTATTTCGAGAAGGGAGTGGGAAAACTTCTTATTAGCGTTCATTGTATTTGCTTTTTCTTAAGTAAGATGTTTGTAGATTAAAATTATACAAATGGTTACAAATTGTGTTGTGACAATGGTGATAATTAAGAAAGTTAAAAAATTTAATTTGAACTGATTATTAACAACACATTTATCCCTAGAAGACTATAAAATTCTGAAAATTGAAAAAAATGCAATGTTTTGATTTTTTAATATATTGTTAATGCCCTTTCATATTAAATGGAGTGAAAAGCATAATATTTGAATATGTTAATTCAACAAAAATACAAGTAATGGTCCTAATTAAAGAAAAAACACTTTGGTGGATGAATATTACAAATCGGAATCCTAAACTTTAATGTTGGGTCAAGCATATATCTCTAGAGGGGAGTGAGAAAACTTCTTATTAGGGTCCATTGTCTTTACTTTTTCTTAAGTAAGATGTTTGTAGACTATAATTACACAAATGATTACAAATTGCATTGTGGCCATGGAGATAATTAAGAAATTTACAAAATTTGAATTCAATTGATTATTAAGAACGCATTTATCCTTAGAAGACTATAAAATTCTGAAAATTGAAATAATGCAATGTTTTGATTTTTTAATATATTGTTAATGCCCTTTTATCTTAAAAGGAGTGAAAAGCATAATATTTGAATATGTTAATTCAACAAAAATACAAATAATGGACTCAATTGAATAAAAACAATTTAGTGGATGAATATTACAAATAGCAATCCTAAGCTTTTAATGTTGGGTTAAGCATATATCTTTAGAGGGAAGTGGGAAAACTTTTTATTAGAGTTCATTGCATTTATTTTTTCTTAAGTAATATCTTTACTGACTAAATTTATAAAAAGCATTACAAATTGCATTGTGGCAATGGAAATAATTAAGAAATTTACAAACTTTAAATTCAACTAATTATTAACAATGCATTTATCCTTAGAAGACTATAAAATTCTAAAAATTGAAAAAATGCAATGTTTTGATTTTTTTAATATATTGTTAATGCCCTTTCATTTTAAATGGAGTGAAAAGCATAATATTTGAATTGTTAATTCGACAAAAATACAAGTAATGGTCCTAATTAAAGAAAAAAACACTTTAGTGGATGAATATAATAAATCAGAATCCTAAACTTTAATGTTGGGTCAAGCATATATCTCTAAAGGGAGTGGGAACACTTCTTATTAAGGTCCATTGTGTTTGCTTTTTCTTAAGTAAGATGTTTGTAGACTAAAATTACACATTGCATTGTGGCCATGGAGATAATTAAGAAATTTACAAAATTTACATTCAACTTAATATTCAAAACGCATTTATCCCTAGAAGACTATAAAATTCTGAAAACTGAAAAAATGCAATGTTTTGAATTTTTAATATATTATTAATACCCTTTCATTTTAAATGGAGTGAAAAGCATAATATTTGAATATGTTAATTCAACAAAAATACAAGTAATGGACTCAATTGAATAAAAAACACTTTAGTGGATGAATATTACAAATTGGAATCCTAAACTTCAATGTTGGGTCATGCATATATCTCTATAGGGGAGTGGGAAAACTTCTTATTAGGGTCCATTGTATTTGCTTTTTCTTAAGTAAGATATTTGTAGACTAAAATGTAGAAATCATTACAAATTGCATTTGTGGCAATCGAGATAATTAAGAAATTTACATGATTTAATTCAACTGATTATTAAATAATGCATTTATCCTATAAGACTATAAAAATTCTAAAATTGAAAAAATGCAATGTTTTGATTTTTTGATATGTTGTTGATGCCTTTTATTTTAAATGGAGTAAAAGACATAATATTTGAATATGTTATTTCAACAAATATACAAGTAATGGACTCAATTGAATAAAAAATATTTTAGTGATGAATATTGCAAATGGAATCCTAAATTTCAATGTTGGTTCAAACACATATCTCTAGAGGGGAGTGGGGAAAACTTCTATTAGGGTCCATTGTATTTGCTTTTTCTTAAGTAAGATGATTGTAGACTAAAATTGTAGAAATCATTACAAATTGCATTGTGGCAATCGAGATAATTAAGAAATTTACAAGATTTAAATTCAACTGATTATTAACAATGCATTTATCCTTATAAGACTATAAAATTCTAAAAAATTGAAAAAAATGCAATGTTTTGATTTTTTTAATATATTGTTGATGCCTTTTTATTTTAAATGGAGTAAAAGACATAATATTTGAATATGTTATTTCAACAAATATACAAGTAATGGACTCAATTGAATAAAAAATATTTTAGTGGATGAATATTGCAAATTGGAATCATAAATTTCAATGTTGGGTGAAACATATATCTCTAAAGGGGAGTGCGAAAACTTCTTATTAGGGTCCATTGCATTTGCTTTTTCTAAAGTAAGATATTTGTAGACTAAAATTATAGAAATGATTACAAATTCCATTGTGGCAATGAAGATAATTAAGAAATTTACAAAATTTCAATTCAACTAATTATTAATAACGCATTATCCCTACAAGACTATAAAATTTTGAGAATTGTAAAAATGAAATGTTTTAATTTTTTAATATATTGTTATTGCCCTTTCATTTTAAATGGAGTGGAAAGTATAATATTTGAATATGTTAATTCAACAAAAATACAAGTAATGAACTTAATTGAAAAAAAAAAACACTTTAAAGGATGAATATTGCAAATTGGAATCCTAAACTTTAATGTTGGATCATACATATATCTATATAAGGGAGTGGGAAAACTTCTTATTAGCGTCCAATATATTTGTTTTTTCTTAAGTAACATGTTTGCAGACTAAAAATATAGAAATCATTACAAATTGCATTGTCATAAGAGAGATAATTAAGAAATTTTCAAAATTTAAATTCAACTATTTTTTGACAATACATTTATCTCTAGAAGATTATAAAATTCTGAAAATTGAAAAAATGCAATGTTTGATTTTTTAATATATTGTTAATGCCTTTTGATTTTAAACGGAGAGAAAAGTATAATATTTGAATATGTTAATTTAACAAAAATACAAGTAATGGACTCAATTGAATAAGAAACACTTTAGTTGATGAATATTACAAATTGGAATCCTAAACTTCAATGTTGGGTCATACATATATCTCTATAGGAGAGTGGGAAAACTTCTTATTAGGGTCCATTGTATTTGCTTTTTTTGGTCCATTGTATTTGCTTTTTCTTAAGTATAATGTTTGCAAACTAAAATTATAGAAATCATTACAAATTACATTGTGGCAATGAAGATAATTAAGAAATTTACAAAATTTAAATTCAACTAATTATTAATAACGTATTTATCCTTATAAGACAGTAAAATTATGAAAATTAAAAAAATGCAATGCTCTAATTTTTTTAATATATTGTTAATGTCATTTCATTTTACACGGGGTGAAAAGCAAAATATTAGAATATGTTACTTCAACAAATATATAAGTAATGAACTCAATTGTATAAAATACACCATAGTGGATGAATATTATATATAGCAATCATAATTTTCAATGTAGGGTCAAACATATATCTCTATAGGGGAGTAAGAAAACTTCTTATTAGGGTCCATTGTATTTGTTTTTTCTTAAGTAAGATGTTTATAGACTAAAATTATGGAAATCATTACAAATTGCATTGTGGCAATGGAGATAATTAAGAAATTTACAAAATTTAAATTCAATTGATTATTAACAATGCATTTATCCCTATAAGACTATAAAATTTTGAAAATTGAAAAAAATGCAATGTTTTGATTTTTTTTAATATATTGTTAATGCCCTTTTATTTTAAATAGGGTAAAAAGCAGAATATTTGAATATGTTAATTCAAGAAAAATACAAGTAATGGACTTAATTGAATAAAAACACTTTAGTGGATGAACATTACAAATTGGAATCCTAAACTTCAATGTTGGGTCAAGTATATATCTCTATAAGGGAGTGGGAAAACTTCTTATTAAAGTCCATTGCATTTGTTTTTTCTTAAATAATATGTTCGTAGACTAAAATTATGGAAATCATTAGAAATTGTATTATGGCGAGGAACACAATTAGGAAATTTAGAAAATTTAAATTCTGAAAATTGTAAAATTGAAATGTATTGATTTTTTAATATATTGTTATTGCCCTTTCATTTTAAATGGAGTGGATAGCATAATATTTGAACATGTTAATTCAACAAAAATACAAGTAATGGACTTAATTGAATAAAAAACACATTAATGGATGAATATTGCAAATTGGAATCCTAAGTATTAATGTTGGGTCAAGCATATATCTCTAAAAGGGAGTGGGAAAAGTTCTGATTAGAGTCCATTGCATTTGTTTTTTCTTAAGTAATATGTTTGCAGACTAAAATTATGGAAATCATTTGAAATTGCATTATGGTGAATAACACAATTAAGAAATTTAGAAAATTTAAATTTAACTAATTATTACTAATGTATTTATCCTCATAAGACTGTAAAATTCTAAAAATTCAAAAAATGAATGCTCTGATTTTTTTAAAATATTGTCAATGCCATTTCATTTTACTTAGAGTGAAAAGCAAAATGTTAGAATATGTTAATCCAACAAAAATACCAGTGATGAACTCAAATGTTGGGGTAAGCATATGTCTCTAGAGGGGTATGGGAAAAATTCTTATTAAGGTCCATTGTATTTGCTTTTTCTTAAGTAAGATGTTTGTAGACTAAAATTATAGAAATCATTACAAATTGCATTGTGGCAAGGGAGATAATTAAGAAATTTACAAAATTTAAATTCAACTGATTGTTCATAACACATTTATCCCTATAAGATTGTAAAATTATGAAAATTGAAAAAATGCAATGTTTTGATTTTTTTTAATATATTGTTAATGCCCTTTCATTTTAAATGGAGTGAAAAGTATAATATTTGAATATGTTAATTCAAAACAATACAAGTAATGGACTCAATTGAATAAAAAACACCTTAGTGGTTCAATATTACAATTTGGAATCCTAAATTTCAATGTTAGGTCATTCATATATCTCTATAAGGAAGTGGGAAAACTTCTTATTAGGGTCTATTATATTTGCTTTCTCTTAAGTAAGATGTTTGTAGACTAAAATTATAAAAATCATTACAAATTGCATCGTGGCAATGGAGATAATTAAGAAATTTAAAAAATTTAAATTAAACTGATTATTAACAACACATTTATCTCTATAAGATAATGAAATTCTGAAAATTGAAAAAATGCAATGTTTTGATTTTTTTTAATATATTGTTAATGCCCTTCCATATTAAATGGTGTGAAAAACATAATATTTGAATATGTTAATTCAACAAAAATACAAGTAATGGACTCAATTGAACAAAAAACACTTTAGTTGATGAATATTACAAATTGGAATCCTAAACTTCAATGTTGGGTCATTCATATATCTCTATAAGGGAGTGGGAAAACTTCTTATTAGGGTCCATTGTATTTGCTTTTTCTCAAATAATATGTTTGTAAACTAAAATTATAGAAATCATTACAAATTGCATTGTGGCAACAAAGATAATTAAGAAATTTTCAAAATTTAAATTCAATATATTATTAACAATGCATTTATCCCAATAAGACTATAAAATTCTGAAAATTGAAAAAATGCAATGTTTTGATTTTTTTAATATATTGTTAATGCCCTTTCATTTTAAATGGAGTGAAAAGCAGAATATTTGAATATGTTAATTCAAGAAAAATACAAGTAATGGACTCAATTGAATAAAAAACACTTTAGTGGATGAACATTACAAATTGAAATCCTAAACTTCAATGTTGGGTCAAGCATATATCTCTATAAGGGAGTGGGAAAACTTCTTATTAAAGTCCATTGTATTTGTTTTTTCTTAAATAATATGTTCATAGATTAAAATTATGGAAATCATTAGAAATTGTATTGTGGCGAGGAACACAATTAGGAAATTTAAAAAATTTAAATTCAACTAATTATTAACAACATATTTATCCTTATAAGACTGTAAAATTTCAAAAATTTGAAAAATGCAATGCTCTACTTTTTTTAATATATCCTTCATGTCATTTCATTTTACATGGAAGGAAAAGCAAAATATTAGAATATGTTAATTCATCAAAAATACAAGTGATGAACTCAATTGTATAAAATACACTTTAATGGATGAATATTATAAATAGCAATAATAATTTTCAATGTTGGGTCAAGTATATATCTTTAGAGGGGAGTGGGAAAAATTCTTATTAAGGTCTATTGTATTTGCTTTTTCTTAACTAAGGTGTATGTAGACTAAAATTATAGAAATCATTACAAATTGCATTGTTATTATAGAGATAATTAAGAAATTTACAAAATTTAAATTAAACTGATTATTAACAATGCATTTATCCCTATAAGCCTATAAAATTTTGAAAATGGAAAAAATACAATGTTTTGATTTTTTTTAATATATTGTTAATGCTCTTTCATCTTAAATGGAGTGAAAAGTATAATATTTGAATATGTTAATTCAACAAAAATATAAGTAATGGACTCAATTGAATAAAAAACACTTTAGTGGATGAATATTACAAATTGGAATCCTAAGCTTTAATGTTGGGTCAAGTATGTATCTCTAGAGGTGAGTGGAAAAACTTCTTATTAGGGTTCATTGCATTTGTTTTGCTTAAAAATATCTTTGCGGACAAAAATTGTATAAATCTTTAAAAATTGCTTTGTGGCGAAAGAGATAATTATGAAATTTATAAAATTTAAATTTAACTGATTATTAACATCGCATTTATCCCTATAAGATTATAAAATACTAAAAATTGAAAAAATGCAATCTTTTAAATTTTTAATATATTGTTAATGTGCTTTCATTTTAAATGGAGTGAAAAGCATAATATGTGAATATGTTAATTTAACAAAAATACAAGTAATGGATTTAATTGAATAAAAATAATGGATTTAATTGAATAAAAAAAACTTTAGTGGATGAATATTACAAATTGAAATCCTAAACTTCAATGTTGGGTCCATTGTATTTTCTTTATTTTAAGTAAGATGTATGTAGACTAAAATTATAAAAATATTTACAAATTGCATTGTGGCAAAGGAGACAATTAAGAAATTTACAAAATTTAAATTCATATTATTATTAACAATGCATTTATCCCTATATGACTATAAAATTTTGAAAATTGAAAAAATGCAATGTTTTGATTTTTTAAAATATTGTTAATGCCCTTTCATTTTTAATGGAGTGAAAAGTATAATATTTGAATATGTTAATTCAACAAAAAGCAAGTAATGGGCTAAATTGAATAAAAAAACACTTTATTGGATGAACATTACATATTGGAATCCTAAGCATCAATGTTGGGTCAAGCATACATTTATAGAGGGGAGTGGGAAAACATTTTATTAGAATCCATCGCATTTGTTTTTTCTTAAGTAATATGTTTGCAGACTAAAATTATGGAAATCATTAGAAATCACATTGTGGCAACGAACACAATTGAGAAATTTGGAAAATTTAAATTCAACTGATTATTAACAATGTATTTATCCTTATAAGACTATAAAATTCTAAACATTCAAAAAAAATGCAATGCTCTTATTTTTTTAATATATTGTGAATGCCATTTCATTTTACATTGAGGGAAAAGCAACATATTAGAATATGGTAATTCAACAAAAATACAAGTGATGAACTCAATTGTATAAAATACACTTTAATGGATGAATATTATAAATAACAATCATAATTTTAAATATTGGGTCAAGCAAATATCTCTAAAGGGGAGTGGGAAAAATTCTTATTGAGGTCCATTTTATTTGCTTTTTCTTAAGTAAGATGTATGTAGACTAAAATTATACAAATCATTACAAATTGCATTTTGGCAATGGAGACAATTAAGAAATTTATGAAATTTAAATTTAGATGATTATTAATAATGCATATATCCTCATAAGACTATAAAATTGTAAAATTTTACAAAATGCAATGCTCTGATTTTTTTAATATATTGTTAATGCCCTTTCATCTTAAATGGAGTGAAAATCATAATGTTTGAATATGTTAATTCAACAAAAATACAAGTAATGGACTCAGTTGAATATAAAACACTTTAGTTAATGAATGTTACAAATTGGAATCCTAAACTTCAATCTTGGGTCATGCATATATGTATATAGGGGAGTGGAAAAACTTCTTATTAGATTCAATTGTATTTGCTTTTCTTAAGTAAAATGTATGTAGACTAAAATTCTAGAAATCATTACAAATTGCATTGTGGCAATGGAGATAATTAAGAAATTTACAAAATTTAAATTCAATTGATTATTAACAACACATTTATCTCTATAAGACTATAAAATTCTGAAAATTGAAAAAATGCAATGTTTTGATTTTTTTAATATATTGTTAATGCCCTTTCATCTTAAATGGGGTGAAAAGCACAATATTTGAAAATGTTATTTCAACAAAAATACATGTAATGGACTCAATTGAATATAAAATAGTTTAATGGATGAATGTTATAAATTGGAATCCTAAGTTTCAATGTTCGGGCAAGCATATATCTCTAGAAGGGAGTGGGAAAACTTCTTATTAGAGTCCATTGCATTTGTTTTTCTTTAGTAATATCTTTGCGGACAAAAATTATAGAAATCTTTAGAAATTACATTATGGCAAAGGAGATAATTATGAAATTTAAAAAATTTAAATTTAACTGATTATTAACATCAAATTTATCCTTATAAGACTATAAATTTTTGAAAATTGAAAAAATGCAATCTTTTAATTGTTTTTAATATATTGTTAATGCCCTTTCATTTTAAATGGAGTGAAAAGTATAATATGTGAATATGTTAATTCAACAAAAATACAAGTAATGGATTTAATAGAATAAAAAAAACTTTAGTCGATGAATATTACAAATTGGAATCCTAAACTTCAATGTTGAGTCATAGATATATCTATATAAGGGAGTGGGAAAACTTTTTATTAGGGTCCATTGTATTTGTTTTTTCTTAAGTAAGATGTATGTAGACTAAAATTATAGAAATCATTACAAATTGCCTTGTGGCAAAGGAGACAATTAAGAAATTTATAAAATTTAAATTCAACTAATTATTAACAACACATTTATCCCTATAAGACTATAAAATTCAGAAAATTGAAAAAATGCAATATTTTGATTTTTTTAATATATTGTTAATGCCCTTTCATTTTAAATGGTGTGCAAAGTATAATATGTGAATATGATAATTCATCAAAAATACAAGATACAGATTTAATTGAATAAAAAAAACTTTGGTGGATGAATATTACAAATTGGAATCCTAAACTTCAATGTTGGGTTATGGATATATCTATATAAGGGAGTGGGAAAACTTCTTATTTGGGTCCATTGTATTTGCTTTATCTTAAGATGTATGTAGAGTAAAATTATAGAAATCATTACAAATTGCATTGTGGCAAAGGAGACAATTAAGAAATTTACAAAATTTAAATTCAACTATTATTGCCCTTTCATTTTAAATGGAGTGGATAACATAATATTTGAATATGTTAATTGAACTAAAATACAAGTAATGGACTTAATTGAATAAAAAACACTTTAGTGGATGAAGATTGCAAATTGGAATCCTAAGTATGAATGTTGGGTCAAGCATATATCTCTAAAAGGGAGTGAGAAAACTTCTTATTAGAGTCCATTGCATTTGTTTTTTCTTAAGTAATATGTTTGCAGACTAAAATTATGGAAATCATTTGAAATTGTATTATGGTGAAGAACACAATTAAGAAATTCATAAAATTTAAATTTAACTAATTATTAACAATGTATTTATCCTCATAAGACTATAAAATTCTAAAAATTCAAAAAATGAATGCTTTGATTTTTTTAATGAATGCTTTGATTTTTTTAATATATTGTCAATGTCATTTCATTTTACTTGGAGTGACAAGCAAAATGTTAGAATATGTTAATCCAACAAAAATGCCAATGATGAACTAAAATGTTGGGGCAAGCATATATCTCTAGAGGGATGTGGGAAAAATTCTTATTAAGGTCCATTGTATTTGCTTTTTCTTAAGTAAGATGTTTGTAGACTAAAATTATAGAAATCATTACAAATTGCATTGAGGCAAGGCAGATAATTAAGAAATTTACAAAATTTAAATTCAACTAATTTTTCACAACACATTTATCTCTATAAGATTGTAAAATTATGAAAATTGAAAAAGTGCAATGTTTTGATTTTTTTAATATATTGTTAATGCCCTTTCATTTTAAATGGAGTGAAAAGAATAATCTTTGAATATGTTAATTCAACAACAATACAAGTAATGGACTTAATTGAATAAAAAACACTTTAGTGGTTGAATATTACAAATTGGAATTCTAAACTTCAATGTTGGGTCATTCATATATCTCTATAAGGAAGTGGGAAAACTTCTTATTAGGGTCCATTGTATTTGCTATCTCTTAAGTAAGATGTTTGTAGACTAAAATTATAAAAATCATTACAAATTGCATTGTGGCAATGGAGATAATTAAGAAATTTAAAAACATTTAAATTGAATTGATTATTAACAACGCATTTATCTCTATAAGACAATGAAATTCTGAAAATTGAAAAAATGCAATGTTTTGATTTTTTTTAATATATTATTAATGCCCTTCCATATTAAATGGTGTGAAAAATATAATATTTGAATATGTTAATTAAACAAAAATACAAGTAATGGACTTAATTGAATATAAAACATTTTACTGGATGAATATTACAAATTGGAATCCTAAACTTCAATGTTGGGTCATGCATATATCTCTATAAAGGAGTGGGAAAACTTTCTATTAGGGTCCATTGTATTTGCTTTTTCTCAAGTAAGATGTTTGTAAACTAAAATTATAGAAATCATTACAAATTGCATTGTGGCAATAGGGATAATTAAGAAATTCACAAAATTTAAATTCAATATATTATTAACAATGCATTTATGCCAATAAGACTATAAAATTCTGAAAATTGAAAACATGCAATGTTTTGATTTTTTTTAATATATTGTTAATGCCCTTTCATTTTAAATGGAGTGAAAAACATAATATTTGAATATGTTATTTCAATAAATATACAAGTAATGGACTCAATTGAATAAAAAACACTTTAGTGGATGAACATTACAAATTGGAATCCTAAACTTCAATGTTGGGTCATGCATATATCTCTATAAAGGAGTGGGAAAACTTTCTATTAGGGTCCATTGTATTTGCTTTTTCTCAAGTAAGATGTTTGTAAACTAAAATTATAGAAATCATTACAAATTGCATTGTGGCAATAGGGATAATTAAGAAATTCACAAAATTTAAATTCAATATATTATTAACAATGCATTTATGCCAATAAGACTATAAAATTCTGAAAATTGAAAAAATGTAATGTTTTGATTTTTTGTTTAATATATTGTTAATGCCCTTTCATTTTAAATGGAGTGAAAAACATAATATTTGAATATGTTATTTCAATAAAAATACAAGTAATGGACTCAATTGAATAAAAAACACTTTAGTGGATGAACATTACAAATTGGAATCCTAAACTTCAATGTTGGGTCAAGCATATATCTCTATGAGGGAGTGGGAAAACTTCTTATTAAAGCCCATTACATTTGTTTTTTTCTTAAACAATATGTTTGTAGACTAAAATTATGGAAGTCATTAGAAATTTTATTGTGGTGAAGAACACAATAAGGAAATTTAGAAAATTTAAATTCAACTAATTATTAATAACTTATTTATCCTTATAAGATTGTAAAATTCTAAAAATTCAAAAAATGCAATGCTCTGATTTTTTTAATATATCCTTAATGTCATTTCATTTTACATGAAGGGAAAAGCAAAATATTAGAATATGTTAATCCAAGAAAAATATAAGTGATGAACTCAATTGTTTAAAATACACTTCAGTGGACGAATATTATAATTACCAATCCTAATTTTCAATGCTGGGACAAGCATATATCTTTAGAGGGGAGTGGGAAAACTTCTTATTAGGGTCCATTGTGGTTGTTTTTTCTTAAGTAAGATGTCTGCATACTAAAATTATAGAAATTATTACAAATTACTTTGTGGCAAGGAGATAATTAAGAAATTTACAAAATTTAAATTCAACAGATTATTAACCACGTATTTATCCTTGTAAGACTATAAAATTCTGAAAATCGAAAAATTGCAATGTTTTGATTTTTTTTTAATATATTGTTAATGCCCTTTCATCTTAAATGGAGTGAAAAGTATAATATTTGAATATATCAATTCAACAAAAATACAAGTAATGGACTCAATTGAATATAAAACACTCTAGTGGATGAATATTAGAAATTGGAATTCTAAATTTTAATGTTGAGTCATGTATATATCTCCATAGGGGTGTGGGAAAACTTCTTATTAGGGTCTATTGTATTTGCTTTTTCTCAAGATGTTTGTAAACTAAAATTATAGAAATTATTACAAATTGTATTGTGGTAATGGAGATAATTAAGAAATTTACAAAATTTCAATTCAATAGATTATTAACAATGCATTTATCCCTATGAGGCTATAAAATTCTAAAAATTGAAAAAAAACAAAGTTTTGATTTTTTAATATATTGTTAATACCCCTCTATCTTAGATGGAGTGAAAAGTATAATATTTGAATATGTTAATTCAACAAAAATACAAGTAATGGACTCAATTGAATATAAAACACTTTATTGGATGAAGATTAAAAATTCTTATTAAGGTCTATTGTATTTACTTTTTCTTAAGTAAGATCATTGCAAACTAAAATTATAGAAATTATTACAAATTGCATTGTGGCAAGGGAGTTAATTAAGAAATTTACAAAATTTAAATTCAATAGATTCTTAACAACACATTTATCCCTATAAGACTATAAAATTCTAAAAATTGAAAAAATGCAATGTTTTGAATTTTTTAATATATTGTTAATGCAATTTCACTTTAATTGGAGTGAAAAGCATAATATTTGAATTTGTTAAATCAACAACAATACAAGTAATGGATTGAATTGAATAAAAAACACTTTAATGAATGAATATTACAAATTGGAATCCTAAACTTCAATGTTAGGTCATTCATATATCTATATAAGGGAATGGGAAAACTTCTTATTATGGTCCATTGTATTTGCTTTTTCTTAAGTAAGATGTATGTGCACTAAAATTATAGAAATCATTACAAATTGCATTGTGCTAATGGAGATAAATTAAGAAATTTACAAAATGTAAATTCAACTGATTATTAACAACGCATTTGTTCCTATAAGACTATAAAATTTAGAAAATTGAAAAAATGCAATATTGTGATTTTTTTAATATATTGTTAATGCCCTTTCATCTTAAATGGAGTGAAAAGCATAATATTTGAAGATGTTAATTCAACAAAAATACAAGTAATGGACTCAATTGAATAAAAAAACACTTTAGAGGATGAATATTACAAATTGGAATCCTAAGTTTCAATATTGAGTTAAGCATATATCTCTAGAGGGAATTGAGAAAACTTCTTATTAGAGTTCATTGCGCTTATTTTTTCTTCAGTAATATGTTTGTGGACTAATATTATAGAAATCTTTAGAAATTATATTGTGGCAAAAGAGATGATTAAGAAATTTACAAAATTTAAAGTTAATTGATTATTAACATCAAATTATCCCTGTAAGACTATAAAATTTTGAAAATTGAAAAAAATGCAATCTTTTGATTTTTTTTAATATATTGTTAATGCCCTTTCATTTTAAATGGAGTAAAAAGAATAATATTTGAATACGTCAGTTTAACAAAAATACAAGTAATGGATTTAATTGAATAAAAAAAACTTCAGTGGATGAATATTACAAATTGGAATGCTAAACTTCAATGTTGGGTCATGCATATATCTATATAAGGGAGTGGGAAAACTTCTTATTAGGGTCCATTGTATTTGCTTTATCTTAAGTAAGATGTATGCAGACTAAAATTATAGAAATCCTTACAAATTGCATTGTGGCAAAGGAGACAATTAAGAAATTTACAAAAGTTAAATTCAGATGATTATTAACAATGCATTTATCCCTATAATGTTTTGATTTGTTAATATATTGTTAATGCCCTTTCACTTTAAATGGAGTGAAAAACATAATATTTGAATATGTTAATTCAACAAAAGCACAAGTAATGGACTCAATTGAATAAAAAAACACTTTAGTGGATGAACATTACAAATTGGAATCCTAAGCATCAATATTAGGTCAAGTATATATCTTTAGGATGGAGTGGGGAAATGTCTTATTAGAGCCCATTGCATTTCTCTTATCTTAAGGAATATGTTTGCAGACTAAAATTATGGAAATCATTAGAAATTGAATTGTTGTGAAGAACACAATTTAGAAATTTAGAAAATTTAAATTCAACTGATTATTAACAACGTATTTATCCTCATAAGATTGTAAAACTCTAAAAATTCAAAAAATGCAAAGCTCTAATTTTGTTTAATATATTGTGAATGCCATTTCATTTTTCATGGAGTGAAAAGCAACATATTAGAATATGGTAATTCATCAAAAATACAAGTGATGAACTTAATTGGATAAAATACACTTTAATGGATGAATATTATAAATAGCAATAATAATTTTCAATGTTGGGTCAAGCATATATCTCTAGAGGGGAGTGGGAAACATTCTTATTAGGGTCCATTGTATTTGCTTTTTCTTAATTAAGATGTATGTAGACTAAAATTATAAAAATCATTACAAATTGTATTGTGACAATAGAGATAATTAAGAAATTTACAAAATTTAAATTAAACTGATTATTAATAACGCATTTATCCCTATAAGGCTATAAAATTTTGAAAATTGAAAAAATACAATGTTTTGATTTTTTTAACATATTGTTAATGCTCTTTCATCTTAAATGGAGTAAAAAGTATAATATTTGAATATGTTAATTCAACAAAAATACAAGTAATAGACTCAATTTAATAAAAAATACTTTAGTGGATGAATATTACAAATTGGAAATCTAAGTTTTAATGTTGGGTCAACTATATATCTCTAGAGGGGAGTGGGAAAACTTCTTATTAAGGTCCATTATATTTGCTTTTTCTTAAGTAAGATGTATGTAGACTAAAATTATATAAATCATTATAAATTGCATTGTGGCAACGGAGATAATTAAGAAATTTATGAAATTTAAATTCAGATGATTATTAATAATGCATATATCCTCATAAGACTGTAAAATTGTAAAAATTTACTAATTGCAATGCTCTGATTTTCTTAATATATTGTTAATATCCTTTCATCTTAAATGGAGTGAAAAATCAGAATGTTTGAATATGTTAATTCAGCAAAAATACAAGTAATGGACTTAATTGAATATAAAACGCTTTAGTCGATCAATGTTACAAACTGGAATCCTAAACTTCAATGTTGGGTCATGCATATATCTATATAGGGGAGTGGGAAAACTTCTTGTTAGGGTTCATTGTGTTTGCTTTTCTTATGTACGATGTTTGTAGACTAAAATTATAGAAATTATTACAAATTGCATTGTGGCAATCGAGATAATTAAGAAATTTACAAAATTTAAATTTAATTGATTATTAATAACGCATTTATCCCTATAAGACTATAAAATTCTGAAAATTGAAAAAATGCAATGTTTTGATTTTTTACTATATTATTAATGCCCTTTCATCTTAAAAGGGGTGAAAAGCATAATATTTGAAAATGTTAATTCAACAAAAATACAAGTAATGGACTCAATTGAATATAAAATAGTTTAGTGGATGAATATTACAAATTGGAATCCTAACCTTTAATGTTCGGGTGAGCATATATCTCTAGAAGGGAGTGGGAAAACTTCTTACTAGGGTCCATTTTATTTGCTTTTTCTTAAGTAAGATTTTTGTAGACTAAAATTATAGGAATCATTACAAATTGCATTATGGCAATGGAGACAATTAAGAAATTTACGAAATGTAAATTCAGATGATTATTAACAACGTATATATCCTTATAAGACTATAAAATTCTAAAAATTGAAACAATGCAATGTTTTGAATTTTTTAATATATTGTTAATGCCCTTTCATCTTAAATGGAATGAAAATCATAATGTTTCAATATGTTAATTCAATAAAAATACAAGCAATGGACTCAATTGGATATAAAACACTTTAGTGGATGAATATTACAAATTGGAATCCTAAACTTTAATTTTGGGCAAAGCATATATCTCTAAAGGAGAGTGGGAAAATTTCTTATTAGGGTCCATTGTATTTCTTTTTTCTTAAGTAAGATGTATGTTGACTAAAATTATAGAAATCATTACAAATTGCACTGTGGCAAAGCAGACAACTAAGAAATTTACAAAATTTAAATTCAGATGATTATTAACAACGCATTTATCTCTATAAGACTATAAAATTTTGAAAATTGAAAAAATGCAATGTTTTGATATTTTAATATATTGTTAATGCCCTTTCATTTTAAATGGAGTGAAAAGCATATTAATTGAATAAGTTAATTTAACAAAAATACAAAAAATGGACTCAAGTGAATAAAAAAACACTTTAGTGGATAAACATTACAAATTTGAATCTTAAGCATCAATGTTGGGTCAAGCATATATATCTAGAGAGGAGTGGGAAAACTTCTTATTAGAGTTCATTGCATTTGGTTTTTCTTAAGTAATATGTTTGCAGACTAAAATTATGGGAATCATTAGAAATTGCATTGTGGCGAAGAACACAGTTAAGAAATTTAGAAAATTTAAATTCTACTCATTATTAACAACGTATTCATCCTTATAAGACTGTAAAATTCTAAAAATTCAAAAAATACAATGCTATGATTTTTTTAATATATTGCTAATGCCATTTCATTTTACTTGGAGTGGAAAGCCAAATATTCGAATATGTTAATTCAACAAAAATACAAGTGATGAACTCAGTTGTATAAAATACACTTTAGTGGATGAATATTATAAATAGTAATCATAATTTTCAATGTTGGGTCAAGCGTATATCTTAAAAGGGGAGTGGGAAAATTTCTTATTAAGGTCCATTGTATTTGCTTTTTCTTAAGTAAGATTTTTGTAGACTAAAATTATAGAAATCATTACAAATTGCATTGTGGCAACAGAGACAATTAAGAAATTTACGAAATGTAAATTCAGATAATTATTAACGACGCATATATCCTTATAAGACTATAAAATTCTAAAAATTGAAACAATGCAATGTTTTGAATTTTTTAATATATTGTTAAGGCCCTTTCATCTTAAATGGAATGAAAATCATAATGTTTCAATATGTTAATTCAAGAAAAATACAAGCAATGGACTCAGTTGAATATAAAACACTTTAATGGATGAATATTACAAATTGGAATCCTAAGCTTTAATTTTGGGCAAAGCATATATCTCTAGAGGGGAGTAGGAAAACTTCTTATTAGGGTCCATTGTATTTCTTTTTTCTTAAGTAAGATGTATGTAGACTAAAATTATAGAAATCATTACAAATTGCCTTGTGGTAAAGGAGACAATTAAGAAATTTATAAAATTTAAATTCAACTAATTATTAACAACACATTTATCTCTATAAGACTATAAAATTCTGAAAATTGAAAAAATGCAATATTTCGAATTTTTTAATATATTGTTAATGTCTTTTCATCTTAAATGGAGAGAAAATCATAATGTTTGAATATGTTAATTCAACAAAAATACAAGCAATGGACTCAATAGAATATAAAACATTTTAGTAGATGAATGTTACAAATTGGAATCCTAAACTTCAATGTTGGGTCATGCATATATGTATATAGGGGAGTGGGAAAACTTCTTATTAGGGTCCATTGTATATGCCTTTGTTATGTAAGATGTTTGTAGACTAAAATCATAAAAATCATTACAAATTGCATGGTGGCAAAGGAGACAATTAAGAAATTTACAAAATTTAAATTCAACTGATTATTAGCAACGCATTTATGCTTATAAGACTATAAAATTCTGAAAATTGAAAAAATGCAATGTTTTGATTTTTTTTAATATATTGTTAATACCCTTTCATCTTAAATGGAGTCAAAAGCATAATATTTGAAAATTTTAATTCAACAAAAATACAAGTAATGGACTCAGTTGAATATAAAACACTTTAGTGGATGAATATTACAAATTACAATCCTAAACTTCAATGTTAGGTCATGGAAATATCTATATAAGGGAGTGGGAGAACTTCTTATTAGGGTCCACTGTATTTGCTTTTTCTTAAGTAAGATGTATCTAGACTAAAATTATATAAATCATTACAAATTGCATTGTGGCAATGGAGATAATTAAGAAATTTATAAAATCTAAATTCAACTGATTATTAACAATGTATTTATCCTCATAAGACTGTAAAATTCAAAAAATGCAATGCTCTAACTTTTCTAAAAATATTGTTTGTGCCCTTTGATCTTAAATGGAGTCAGAAGTATAATATTTGAATATGTTAATTCAACAAAAATACAAGTAATGGACTCAATTGAATAAAAAACACTTTATTGGATGAACATTACATATTGGAATCCTAAGCTTCAATGTTAGGTCAAGCATATATCTCTAGACGAGAGTGGGAAAACTTCTTATTAGGGTCCATTGTATTTGCTTTTTCTTAAGTAAGATGTATGTAGACTAAAATTATAGAAATCATTACAAATTGCACTGTGGCAAAGTAGACAATTAAGAAATTTATAGAGTTTAAATTCAAATGCTTATTAACAACACATTTATCTCTATAAGACTATAAAATTCTGAAAATTGGAAAAATGTAATGTTTTGATATTTTAATATATTGTTAATGCCCTTTCATTTCAAATGGAGTGAAAAACATAATATTTGAATATTTTGATTTAAGAAAAATACAAGTAATGGACTCAATTGAATAAAAAACACTTTAGTCAATGAACATTACAAATTGGAATCCTAAGCATCAATGTTGGGTCAAGCATATATATCTAGAGGGGAGTGGGAAAACTTCGGATTAGAGTCCATTGTATTTGTTTTCTCTTAAGTAATATGTTTGCAGACAAAAATTATGGAAATCATTAGAAATTGCATTGTGGCGAAGAACACAATTAAGAAATTTAGAAAATTTAAATTCTACTGATTATTAACAACCTATTTATCCTCATAAGACTGTAAAATTCTAAAAATTCAAAAAATGCAATGCTATGATAATGCCATTTCATTTTACATGGAGTGAAAAGTAAAATATTTGAATATGTTAATTCAACAAAAATACAAGTAATGAACTCAATTGTATAAAATACACTTTAGTGGATGAATGTTATAAATAGCAATCATAATTTTCAATGTTGGGTCAAGCATATATCTCTAGAGGGGAGTGGGAAAATTTCTTATTTAGGTCCATTGTATTTTCTTTTTCTTCAGTAAGATGTTTATAAACTAAAATTATAGAAATCATTACAAATTGCATTGTGGCAATCGAGATAATTAAGAAATTTACAAAATTTGAATTCAACTAATTATTAATAACGCATTTATCCCTATAAGACAATAAAATTCTGAAAATTGAAAACATGCAATGTTTTGATTTTTTTTAATATATTGTTAATGCCCTTTCATCTTAAATGCGGTGAAAAGTATAATATTTGAAAATGTTAATTCAATAAAAATACAAGTAATGGACTCAGTTGAATATAAAACAATTTAGTGGATGAATATTACAAATTGGAATCCTAAACTTCGGTGTTGGGTCATGCATATATCTATGTAGGGGCGTGGGAAATTTTCTTATTAGAGTCCATTGTTTTTGCTTTTTTTGAAGTAAGATGTTTGTAGATAAAATTATAAAAATCATTACAAATTGCATTGTGGCAATGGAGATAATTAAGAAATTTACCAAATCTAAATTCAATTGATAATTAACAATGTATTTATCCTCATAAAACTGTAAAATTCTAAAAATTTTAAAAATGCAATGCTCTGATTTTTTTAATATATTGTTAATGCCCTTTCAACTTGAATGGAGTCAAAAGCATAATATTTGAATATGTTAAATCAACAAAAATACAAGTAATGGACTCAATTAAATAAAAAACACTTTAGTGGATAAATATTACAAATTGAAATCCTAAATTTCAATGTTGGCTCAAGCATATATCTCTTAAATGGAGTGGGAAAAGTTCTTATTAGGGACCATAGTATTTGCGTTTTCTTATGTAAGATGTATTTAGACTAAAATTATCAAAATCATTACAAATTGCTTTGTGGTAATGGAGATAATTAACAAATTTACAAAATCTAAATTCAACTAATTATTAACAACGCTTTTATCCCTATAAAAGTATAAAATTCTGAAAATTGAAAAAATGCAACATCTTGATTTTTTTAATATATTGTTATTGCCCTTTCATCCGAAATGGAGTGAAAAGTATAATATTTGAATATGTTAATTCAACAAAAATAGAAGTAATGGACTAAATTGAATATAAAACACTTTAGTGAATGAATATTACAAATTGGAATCCTAAACTTCAGTGTTGGGTCATGCAAATATCTATATAGGGGAGTGGGAAAACTTTTTATTAGGGTCCATTATATTTGCTTTTTCTTATGTAAGATGTTTGTAGAATAAAATTATAGAAATCATTACAAATTGCATTGTGGCAATGAAGATAATTAAGAAATTTACAAAATCTAAATTCAACTAATTATTAACAACACGTTTATCTTTATAAAACTATAAAATTCTGAAAATTGAAAAAATGCAATGTTTTGATTTTTTTAATATATTGTTAATGCCCTTTCATCTAAAATGGAGTCAAAAGCATAATATTTGAATATGTTACTTCAAGAAAAATACAAGTAATGGACTCAATTGAATAAAAAATACTTTAGTGGATGAATATTACAAATTGTAATCCTAAGCTTCAATGTTGGGCTAAGCATATATCTCTAGAGGGGAGGGGCAAAACTTCTTCTTAGGGTCCATTGTATTTGCGTTTTCTTATGTAAGATGTATTTAGACTAAAATTATCAAAATCATTACAAATTGCTTTGTGGTAAGGGAGATAATTAACAAATTTACAAAATCTAAATTCAACTAATTATTAACAACGCTTTTATCCCTATAAGAGTATAAAATTCTGAAAATTGAAAAAATGAAACATCTTGATTTTTTTAATATATTGTTATTGCCCTTTCATCCGAAATGGAGTGAAAAGCGTAATATTTGAATATGTTAATTCAACAAAAATACAAGTAGTGGACTCAATCGAATATAACACACTTTAGTGGATGAATATTACAAATTGGAATCTTAAACTATGGTGTCGGGTCTAGCATATATCTATATAGGGCTGTGGGAAAACTTCTTATTAGGGTCCATAGTATTTGCTTTTCTTAAGTAAGATGTATGTAGACTAAAATTATAGAAATCATTACAAAATGCATTGTGGCAATGGAGACAATTAAGAAATTTACAAAATCTAAATTCAACTAATTATTAACAAAGTATTTATCATCATAAGACTGTAAAATTCTAAAAATTTAAAAAATGCAATGGTCTGATTTTTTTCATATACCGTTAATGCCCTTTGATCTTAAATGGAGTCAAAAGCGTAACATTTGAATATGTTAATTCAACAAAAATACAAGTAATGGACTCAATCAAATATAACACACTCTAGTGGATGAATATTACAAATTGGAATCCTAAACTACGGTGTTGGGTCAAGCATATATCTATATGGGGGAGCGGGAAAACTTCTTATTAAGGTCCATTGTATTTGCTTTTTCTTAAGTAAGATGTTTGTAGATAAAATTATAGAAATCATTACAAATTGCATTGTGACAATGGAGATAATTAAGAAATTTACAAAATATAAATTCAACTGATTATTAATAATGCATTTATCCTTATAAGACTATAAAATTCTGAAAATTGAAAAAATGCAATGTTTTGATTTTTTTTTAATATATTATTAATACCCTTTCATCTTAAATGGAAGGAAAAGCATAATATTTGAAAATGTTAATTCAAAAAAAATACAAGTAATGGACACATTTGAATATAAAACACCTTAGTGGATGAATATTCCAAATATGAATTCTAAACTTCAATGTTGGTTCCTGCATATATCTATATAGGGGAGTGAGAAAACTTCTTAGTGGGGTCCATTGTATTTGCTTTTTCTTAAATAAGATATATGTTGTCTAAAATTGTAGAAATCATTACAAATTGCATTGTGGCAATGGAGATAATTAAGAAATTTACCAAATCTAAATTCAATTGATTATTAACAATACAATGCTCTGATTTTTTTAATATATTGTTAATGCCCTTTCATCTTGAATGAAGTCAAAAGCATAATATTTGAATATGTTAAATCAACAAAAATACAAGTAATGGACTCAATTAAATAAAAAACACTTTAGTAGATGAATATTACAAATTGTAATCCTAAGCTTCAATGTTGGGCTAAGCATATATCTCTAGAGGGGAGTGGCAAAACTTCTTATTAGGGTCCTTTATATTTGCGTTTTCTTATGTAAGATGTATGTAGACTAAAATTTTTGAAATCATTACAAATTGCTTTATGGTAATAGAGATAATTAACAAATTTACAAAGTCTAAATTCAACTAATAATTAACAACGCTTTTATGCCTATAAGAGTATAAAATTCTAAAAATTGAAAAAATATAACATCTTGATTATTTTAATATATTGTTATTGCCCTTTCATCCTAAACGAAGTGAAAAGTGTAATATTTGAATATGTTAATTCAACAAAAACACAATTAATGGATTGAATTGAATAAAAAAAACTTTAGTGGATGAATATTACAAATTGGAATCCTAAACTACAGTGTTGGGTCAAGCATGGGTCAAATCGAAATCATTACAAATTGCATTATGACAATGGAGATAATTTAGAAATTTAAAAAATCTATATTCAATTGATTATTAAAAACGCATTTATCCATATAAGACTATAAAATTCTGAAAATTGAAAAAATGCAATATTTTTATTTTTTTAATATATTGTTAATGCCCTTTTGTTTTAAATGGAGTGAAAAGCATAATATTTGAATATGTTAATTCAACAAAAAGACAAGTAATGGACTCAATTGAATATAAAACAGTTTAGTGGATGAATACTACAAATTGGAATCTTAAGCTACAATTTTAGGGTAAGCGTATATCTCTAGAGGGAACTGGGAAAACTTCTTATTAGAATCCATTGCCTTTGTTTTTTCATATGTAATATGTTTGCAGACAAAAATTATATAAATCTTTAGAAATTACATTGTGGCAAAGGAGATAATTATGAAATTTACAAAATTTAAATTTAACTGATTATTAACATCGCATTTATCTGTATAAGACTATAAAATTCTAAAAATTGAAAAAATGCAATCTTTTGATTTTTTTTAATATATTGTTAATGCGTTTTCATTTTAAATGGTGTGAAAATCACAATATGTGAATATGTTAATTCAACAAAAATACAACTAATGGATTTAATTGAATAAAAAAATTAAGTGGATGAATATTATAAATTGGAATCCTAAATTGTAATTTAAATGTGTCCTAAATTGGATGAATATGTTAATGCTATGATTATTTTAGTATATTATGAATGCCATTTCATTTTACATGGAGTGAAAAGCAACATATTAGAATATGGTAATTTAACAAAAATACAAGTGATGAACTCAATTGTCTAAAATATACTTTAATGGATGAATATTATAAACAGCAATCATAATTTTCAATGTTAGGTCAAGCATATACCTCTAGAGGGGAGTGGGAAAAATTCTTATTAAGGTCTATTGTATTTGCTTTTATTTATGTAAGATGTATGCAAACTAAAATTCTAGTAATCATTACAAATTGCATAGTGGCAATGGAGACAATTAAGAATTTACAAAATGCAATGCTCTGATTTTTTTAATATATTATTAATGCCCTTTCATCTTAAATGGAGTGAAAATCATAATGTTTGTGTTGTTCCCACAGCCTTGTATGGGTTGTAATTGTTGTCAACTAGGGTTAAGTGTGCAAGAGAGTAAAGTCATATGGAAGGGCAGTAAAGTCACATGGAAGGGCAAGAAAGTAAATCTGCCGCGTAAGGGCAAGAACGTAAATCCGCCATGTAAGCCCTATTAGGGTTTTATGGAAGAGAGTATATAAAGGACTTGGAAGACAAAACTAGGGCAGAGGGCCAACACAATTGAATAAACAGCAACCCTACAGCAACCGGCCAAAAGGAAGAGAGAGCAGAACGGCAAGAGATCAGAAACAACACCACCAGGAGAGCAAACCAGAAACGTCACCACCGGGAGAGCAAACCAGAACGTGCAACCTCCTGCAAGCAAACCAGAAACACATCCTGCAAGCAAACCGGAAACACGTCCTGCAAGCAAACCAGAAACACATCCTGCAGGCAAACCAGAAACGCCTCCTGCAACCGAACCAGAAACGCCTCCTGCAAGCAAACCAGAAACACATCCTGCAGGCAAACCAGAAACGCCTCCTGCAACCAAACCAGAAACGCCTCCTGCAAGCAAACCAGAAACACATCCTGCAAGCAAACCAGAAACGCCTCCTGCAAGCAAACCAGAAACACATCCTACAACCAAACCAGAAACGCACAACCAGCAAGAGGAGAAATAAGAAACAGACCACCCGGAAGAGAAGACAGCAGACCTGGTATCCGTGAGACCACCCGGAAGAGAAGACAGCAGACTAGAAGCGTGAGGCAGGGCGAGAGACGTGAACCAGAAAAACCAGTAGTATGAGGCAGGCCAAGAGACGTGAAACAGCAGACCAGGAGCGTGAGACCAGAACGTGCAACAGCGTGACTGATCAGAAGCGTGGGGCAGGCTGTGAGACGTGAAACGGCAGACCAGAAGCTTGAGTGCAAGCTATGAAACCGTGAGACGGTGAAAGCAGGAGCTGTGTGAGACAACCTAGAGAAGGAATTTGGCGAAGCATCAGAAAGAACTCAACGTATTTCTAGATTTCTTCAAGAGAGGTTAGAGAGCGTTGCGGTGAACTTCTAAGCGGCAGTGGAGCAGCCTTTCAATTCAACAGAGGCAAGACAAGCTAGAAGAAGAGTAGACACAGTAAGTGACACTCTTTGTATTGTACTTGCTTAGTAATTGCAATAGTGAAAGGAGCAGAAGATTAAGACATCCATTGTAACTATAATTCTCAAGTATAGTGGATAGTCTCGGTAAGGGAGAGTCCCTACCACCGTGGATGTACGTCACGTTGACGGAACCACGTAAATCTCGTGTGTTCTTAATTTGCTTTACGTTCTGTGTTTTGAATTGAGTTGTGAACGCAGCTAAAGTATCAGCCAACCCATAACCTAACGAAGACCTAAACAAGAACATCCGAATTGTCTATTAGGCAAGGTGTCTGAAAGGTGACTTTGGGGACTATTGTGATTAGTAGGTAGCAATAGATCTACCTTAGTCGAATCTGAGAAAGAGTTCGCTTTTAAGAAGAGATTGAAGTTGTTCACTTTCCTGCGAATTGTGAATTGTGGTGATACTGATTCACCCCCCCTCTCAGTGTCACAAACTAGTAGATCCTAGGGTGAAGTTGGGAACTTCAATTGGTATCAGAGCACAGGTTCACCAGGATAAAGCTTAACAGCTTGGTGTACTAGTTTGAAGAGCTCCAGAAGTTTTAACTTGTTTAGCATACTGAGAAATGGACGCCGGTACCAACACCAGCACTACTTATAGCAAGAAGGTTCCAATCTTCAACGGAACCAACTACCATATGTGGAGAGCGAGAATGCAGGTGGTATTTGCAACCATGGGCATGAACGTGGTGAAATCTGTACAGGAGGGTTTTGAGCCTCCAGAAGAAGGTAAAGATCCAACCCCAGAGGAATTAAGACAGTTTGAGATAAATGGGAAGGCCTCAAATGTCATCATTTCAGCATTGACAGATGCTGAATATGCTAAAGTTATGGACTGCAAATCTGCCAAGGAGATATGGGACAGATTGCAGAAAGTCTATGAAGGTGATGGCAGAATGAAGGAGGCCAAGCTTCAAGTTTTCAAGGAGAGATATGAATCTCTCAGAATGCAGAAAAATGAGACAGTCCAAGAGTTCTTCACCAGGGTTATTGATGCTGTAAACGATCTTAGAAGTCATGGGAAGAACAAGAAGGACTCATCTATTGTGAAGAAAATTCTGAGAATTCTGCCTGAGAGGTTTGCCTCAAAGGTGGCAGCCATAGAGGAGAGTAGAGATCTCAATTCCATGTCTCTGCATGATCTCCAATGCAATCTCATTGCATATGAGATGAGAATAAAGTCAACTGAGAGCTCCTCAACGTCAAAGGTATCAAAGGAGGCAGCTTTCAAAGCTATGAAACACTTGAAGATAAAAGAAGAGGAAGAATCATCCAGCGAGGATGATGATGATGATGAGGAAGAAAGTGAAGGTGAAGTGTTGGCATACTTCACAAGGAAATTCAAAAGGGGGTCTAAGAAGGGAAAAGGACAGTTGTCCTTGAGATGTTATCGTTGTGGACAGACTGGACACTTTGCTTCTCAGTGCAAAGTGAAACTTGATGATGAAGATGAGGATGGTGATGATGAGCAGAATTCAAAATGGAGAAGACCATCATTCAAGTCAAGGAAGTCCAGCAAGAAGACTGCTAGCCCACAGAAGAAGAAGAGAGGCTCATTCAAGAGTTATGTGAGCCAGACAAAAGAAGCCGATGAGGAGGAAGATGTAGACTCATCAGATGAGCATGCCTTTATGGCATCAACTCAAGGTGGTAGTTCAACCTCTGAAGAGGAAGAGGAGGTTGATGAAGAAGAACCAGATTTTGAAGCTGAGTTGGAAGCAGCTTCAAAGGAGATAATCAGAAGGGGCAGAACCATAAGAAGGTTAGAGGCCCACATAAAACAAGTTGAAGCAAAGTCTGAGGAAGCTGAAAGTCAAAAGGATGAAATAAGGGCTGAACATATTGACTTGAAGAGAAGATTTGAAGAACATATCAAAATATGTGAAGACCTTACTATGGAGCTTGGCTCAAGGACTTCAACAATTGAAGAAATGGAGATAGAGTTGCTGAGACTTCAGCAACAACTCAAAAGGAGTGAAGAGAACGTGCAGAAGCTTGAAATGATAGGAGAAACAAGTTCTGCAAGAGAAAAGAAGAATAAAGAGAAAGTGCAGCAATCTGAGGCTGCATTGCCTAAAGATAATAAGAATGTGCCACAGAAGTTGAAAGAGAAGGTTGTGACTCAGGAGAAGATAGCTGAGAATAAAGAGGATTTGAAGAAGCAACCTAGGGTGGCAAACAAAAATGAAGAAAACAAGATCAGCCAGCAAAGGGCTATGGCTGAACAGAAGAAGGAGAAAAAGGTAGCTGAAATGAAAGCCACACAAGCAAAGAAGCCAGCCACGTTGCCTACACAGCAAGTAATGAACAAAAGAAAACAAGCTGTGATTAGACCCAAGAAGAGGCAGTTTCAAGGTCACTGTCTTTATTGTGGAGTTTGGGGTCATAAGGCAAGTAACTGCTGGTGGAGAAGGCCAGTATATGTCTCCAACTTGAGAAGATATGATGCTGTATACAGGGGGAGACAATACAAAATTCAGAGGAGAACACCTGTCGTGAGTTCTTGCACATACTGTAAAAAGCAAGGACACACTGACAAGGATTGTTGGTGGAAGCCCAAACCAGTGGTTTCAAAGAACAAGTTTGCTATATTGGGAGACTTGGAACAGTGTGAAAGGTGTGGGCAGGATGACCATAATGCCAAGAGATGCATGACACTTCTCCCTGAGCAAGAGAAGGCACTCAATGGCATAGTGAAAACAAGCGGTGTAGTCAAAGCTGAGAAAAAGGAGAAAGCTATCTTCCAGCCAATTCAAAAGAAGGAATATAAAGCTAAAAGGGAGGTGGCTAATATAGCTGAAATTGCACTCAAAGCTGACTACAAGGATAAGCAGTGGATCCTTGACAGTGGATGCACTTCACACATGACGGGAGACAAGAGTAAATTGTCAAAGCTAAACAAGTCAAGAGAAGGCAGAGTCAAGTTTGGCAATGATGATTCACTCAACATCAGTTGATGCGGAAAACCCCAAAAAGACGTGGCTTAGGGACCCAACGCACACAATGAATCAAAGAACAACCAGGAAAGCTAAATCAGGGTTTAATAACACAAACCCTAGACCCAAAATTCGAAGGAACACGAACCTAGGGTATTCAAGATGGATATGGACGCCACACTCCAGAAGAGGAAGGAATTGGGAGTGATAAGTCGGTTTGAACGCCACAAGAAGAAAACCTCTTGATAAGTTCTCTAGTTCTCAAAAGAACCAAAGGAGAAACCCTTTTTTTCTATTTCACTGAAAGTTGTCTGATATCTTGATTGTCTGATTTCCAAAGCTTACAAGGGGTGCCTATTTATAGGCTAAGATAGTAATCCTAAAGAGGCATAAATTCCTAATTAGGACAATTCCTTATTTAGGAGGAATTCCTATCTGGGTACAAATTCTTATATGGAAAATAAACTCCTAATTTGGAGTGACTATTATTACTAGTCCTAACACTTTAATTACTCTAATGATATTAATAAGGCTTGGACTCTCTTTTATGTTTAAATTCGCACCATTTGAAGCTGGGTTGGCCTGAGTGTCCTTAATAAGACCATTTAGTGCTTCTTTCATCTTTCTGGCTCTAACTCGTGTTATTGGGCCTTCTGGAATGTGTAATGGACCTCTTGCAACAATTGAAGCTCTAGCTCGTGTTATTGGGCCTTCTAGAATGGGCAATGGACCTTTTGGATCTATTGAAGCCTTCCACCCATCATCTCCACGATTCTCATCATTCCCCCTTTCCTCAAAATGATTCGTCCTCGAATCATTGCCTTGTTTATACTGGATGATGTAGGGAAAGGTTTGAATGAATTTGATCCACTTGGCATGTCTTTTGTTCAACTTTCCTTGTACAAGTAGGACAGGAACTGCATAAGGACTCATGCTTTCCCTTACATGCCCTTTTGAAATATTTTCCTCAACCTGCATTTGAAACTGCCTTGTCTCCTTTGGATTATTCTTATATGTTGGCCGATTTTGGATGGATGCACCAAGGATGAAATCAATTTGATGCTCAATTCCTCTCTTGGGTGGCAATCCACTTGGGTCATTGTCATGGAATACACCTTCAAATTCCTGCAATAGAACAACAACACTAGGCAAAGATGGTTCAAGCTTGTTAGTGTTAAAATAAGTCTCCTTGTACAAAAGTATGATCATAGGCTGTTTGGCACAGAATGCTCTTTTGACATCACTTTCTTTTGCATAGAAACTTTCTTTTCTTTCTTTGTTTTTTTTTTTTTTTCGTTGATCCTTCTTTTTTTTTTTTTTCTTTTTATCCCTTTTTCTTTTGCTCAACACAAAACAATAGTAGAACACTTAGATACAGCAATTGGAATTGAAATTAGCACGTTGAGAAGGATTGCAAGTAAACAGATTTGTGCATTTGAATTGTAATAGACAAATTGAATCGAAATAAATAAATCACAAGGTAGAAAATTGAAGAGTGAGTGGATTCAACCTGATTTAGAGCCAGGCTCTGATACCAACTGATGCAGAAAACCCCAAAAAGACGTGGCTTAGGGACCCAACGCACACAATGAATCAAAGAACAACCAGGAAAGCTAAATCAGGGTTTAATAACACAAACCCTAGACCCAAAATTCGAAGGAACACGAACCTAGGGTATTCAAGATGGATATGGACGCCACACTCCAGAAGAGGAAGGAATTGGGAGTGATAAGTCGGTTTGAACGCCACAAGAAGAAAAACTCTTGATAAGTTCTCTAGTTCTCAAAAGAACCAAAGGAGAAACCCTTTCTTTCTATTTCACTGAAAGTTGTCTGATATCTTGATTGTCTGATTTCCAAAGCTTACAAGGGGTGCCTATTTATAGGCTAAGATAGTAATCCTAAAGAGGCATAAATTCCTAATTAGGACAATTCCTTATTTAGGAGGAATTCCTATCTGGGTACAAATTCTTATATGGAAAATAAACTCCTAATTTGGAGTGACTATTATTACTAGTCCTAACACTTTAATTACTCTAATGATATTAATAAGGCCTGGACTCTCTTTTATGTTTAAATTCGCACCATTTGAAGCTGGGTTGGCTTGAGTGTCCTTAATAAGACCATTTAGTGCTTCTTTCATCTTTCTGGCTCTAACTCGTGTTATTGGGCCTTCTGGAATGTGTAATGGACCTCTTGCAACCATTGAAGCTCTAGCTCGTGTTATTGGGCCTTCTGGAATGGGCAATGGACCTTTTGGATCTATTGAAGCCTTCCACCCATCATCTCCACGATGAGAACCGTAGACATGAAGGGTGGAAGGATTCCAAGGATGCAAAAAGTCCATTACACATTCCAGAAGGCCCAATAACACGAGTTAGAGATTCAATTGATGCAAGAGGTCCATTGCACATTCTAGAAGGCCCAATAACACGAGCTAGGGCCAGAAAGATTAAAGAAGCACTAAATGGGCTGATTCAGGATGCTCAGGCCAACCCAACTTCAAATGGTGCGAATTTAAACTTGGAAGAGAGTCCAGGCCTTATTAATATCATTAGAGAAATTAAAGTGTTAGGACTAATAATAGTAGACACTCCAAATTAGGAGTTTATTTTCCATATAAGAATTTGTACCTAGAAAGCAATTCCGCCTAAATAAGGAATTGTCCTAACTAGGAATTTATACCTCTTTAGGATTGCTATCTTAGCCTATAAATAGGCACCCCTTGTAAGCTTTGGAAATCAGACAATCAAGATATAAGACAACTTTCAGTGAAATAGAAAGCAAGGGTTTCTCCTTCGGTTCTTTTGAGAACTAAAGAACTTATCAAGAGGTTTTCTTCTTGTGGCGTTCAAACCAACTTATCACTCCCAATTCCTTCCTCTTCTGGAGTGTGGCGTCCATATCCATCTTGGATACCCTAGGTTCGTGTTCCTTCGAATTTTGGGTCTAGGGTTTGTGTTATTAAACCCTGATTTAGCTTTCCTGGTTGTTCTTTGATTCATTGTGTGCGTTGGGTCCCTAAGCCACGTCTTTTTGGGGTTTTCCGCATCAGTTGGTATCAGAGCCTGGCTCTAAATCAGGTTGAATCCACTCACTCTTCAATTTTCTACCTTGTGATTTATTTATTTCGATTCAATTTGTCTATTACAATTCAAATGCACAAATCTGTTTACTTGCAATCCTTCTCAACGTGCTAATTTCAATTCCAATTGCTGTATCTAAGTGTTCTTCTGTTGTTTTGTGTTGAGCAAAAGAAAAAGGGAAAAAAAGAAAAAAAAAAAAAGAAGGATCAACGAAAAAAAAAAAAAACAAAGAAAGAAAAAGAAGAAAAGAAAGGAAACATCAAATTCAAGTTATTGATAAAGTTAACAGTTTGGTCATATTGGCCACAATAATAACAAAGTTTTCTTGCTCAACTCCAATTCTGCCATCCATTTTCCTATCTTGTTATCCAAGTTTGTCCTCTAAATTTAACTTCCCTTATCCTGATTCTTTTTGTGAGTTTAGTTCATTAAAATTGTTTGCCTTGATATCCTTTTTCGTTTTTTTTGATTCCTTGTTCTCCAATTTGTTCAATTCTACACCATTTATCTTATTCTGGTCAAAATCAATACTCTTGATTTACCTTCTTTAGTTCTTTATAGAGCTGAAAGAAGAAATCCGAGTGGTAAAAGGCAAGAGTGAAAGTTCATATAAAGAAAAAGCCATAAAGAGTGTAAACACGAGAGAGTGTGACACCTTCTTTTGAGTGAAACACGTGAGGGAGTGCTCTGTGAGGTATCTTATTATTTTGTGTAGAAGTAATACTATGACATCCAAAGACAAAGGTGCAGCTCAGGAGGGAGCTGGTGATGTGTCCTTCATGATCAAAGCTATGCAACAACAATTTGAGCGTATGAATACCAGATTTGATGATATGAGGGAAAGGATGGAGGAGCAATCTAATACTATAGCAGAGTTGCAAAGGAGGCATGGGGAGTATGAGGCTCTTAAAGCAAGAAGGCAGTTGAGACATGCCTATGACCATGAAGATGATGTAGAAGATGATGAAATTGATGATCAAACTACTGCGGTCCGAACTGCTAACAATAGAAGGGATCAAACAGAATTTGGGAGGCAAGGCACCTATGACCATAATTTGGGCAGTATTAAAATGACACTTCCTCCATTCCAAGGTAAGAATGATCCTGATGCATACCTAGAATGGGAGAAGAAGGTTGAGTTGGTTTTTGATTGCCACAACTATTCCGAGGAGAAAAAGGTAAAGCTTGCTGCAGTTGAATTCACTGATTATGCTATTATTTGGTGGGATCAACTTGTTTTGACTAGGAGAAGGAATCGTGAGCGGCCTATTGATACATGGGAGGAGATGAAGGCTATCATGAGGAGGAGGTTTGTCCCTAATCACTATTACAGGGAGCTGTACCAAAGGCTGCAAGGGCTCACTCAGGGCACCAAAAGTGTGGAGGATTACCACAAGGAGATGGAGATTACCATGATTCGGGCGAATGTAGAAGAAGATAGAGAAGCAACCATGGCTCGATTTCTGCAAGGGCTAAATGGGGACATAGCAAACGTGGTTGAATTGCAACACTATGTGGAATTAGAAGACATGGTACACATGGCCATGAAAGTTGAAAGGCAACTCAAACGAAAGGGTTCCACACGGTTTGGGCAGAACTCAGGATCTACCTCATCTTGGAAGCCAAATTGGAATAAAAGGGACGAGATGACCAACTACAAGTCCAAAGCCAAGCTATCCAAGTACAAGAATGTGGGTTCTAGCAAGGAGGCAGGTAATTCTGACCCCCAACCAAGTAGAAATAGAGATGTTAAATGTTTTAAGTGTTTGGGCAGGGGTCACATTGCATCTCGATGTCCAAATAAGCGTGCAATGATCTTGAGAAGTAATGGTGAAGTTGAAACTGAAAGTGAATCAGATGATGATTCTATGCCATCATCAGAGGGTGAAAGTGATGGAGAGGAGTATCCAGTTAATGGAGTAGCTCTTGTTACAAGGCGAGCATTGAATGTGCAAGTAAAGGAAGAAAATGAGGTGCAACGAGATAACATCTTTCAGACGAGGTGTCTCATCAAAGATAAGGTATGTAGTATGATTATTGATGGTGGGAGTTGCACTAATGTTGCTAGCACAACTATGGTTGAGAAGTTAAATTTACCTACTATGAAGCATCCTAAACCATATAAGTTTCAATGGTTGAATGAGAGTGGTGAAGTTAAAGTAGATAAGCAAGTGCTCGTGTCATTTTCTATTGGAAGGTATCATGATGAAGTTTTATGTGATGTTGTACCTATGCAAGCAGGCCATATTCTATTAGGAAGGCCATGGCAGTTTGACAGACGAGTTATGCACGATGGATTCAAGAATCGATATTCCTTTGTAATGAATGATAAACCCGTCACTCTTGTACCATTATCACCACAACAGGCTTATGAGGATCAATTAAGGATTAAAAATGAGAGTGAACAGAAAAGAGAGATTGAAAAAAGAGAACAGAGAGGAGAACACGCGAGAACACAGGAGAAAGAGAAGAAAACAAAAAGTTTCTATGCAAAAGAAAGTGATGTCAAAAGAGCATTTTGTGCCAAACAACCTATGATCATACTTTTGTACAAGGAGACTTATTTTAACACTAACAAGCTTGAACCATCTTTGCCTAGTGTTATTGTTCTATTGCAGGAATTTGAAGATCAATTCCATGATGATGTCCTAAGTGGATTGCTACCTGAGAGAGGAATTAAGAATCAAATTGTTTTCATCCCTGGTGTATCCATCCCAAACTGGCCAGCATATAAGAGTAATCCTGAGGAGACAAAGGAGCATAAAAGACAGGTTGAAGAACTTATTTTCAAAGGATATGTGAGGGAAAGCATGAGTCATTGTGCAGTTCCTATCCTACTTGTACGAGGAAAGTTGAACAGAAGGCATGCCAAGTGGATCAAATTCATTCAGACCTTTCCCTACGTCATCAAGTATAAACAAGGTGATAATTCGAGGACGAATCTTTTTGAGGAAAGGGGGAATGATGAGAACCGCAGACATGAAGGGTGGAAGGCTTCAAAGGATGCAAAAAGTCCATTGCACATTCTAGAAGGCCCAATAACACGAGCTAGGGCTTCAATGGATGCAAGAGGTCCATTGCACATTCCAGAAGGCCGAGGTAGGGCCAGAAAGATTAAAGAAGCACTAAATGGGCTGATTAAGGATGCTCAGGCCCGAGGTAGGGCCAGAAAGATTAAAGAAGCACTAAATGGGCTGATTAAGGATGCTCAGGCCAACCCAGCTTCAAATGGTGTGAATTTAAACTTGGAAGAGAGTCAAGCCTTACTAATATCATTAGAGTAATTAAAGTGTTAGGAGTAATAATAGTAGTAACTCCAAATTAGGAGTTTATTTTCCATATAAGAATTTGTACCTAGATAGGAATTCCGCCTAAATAAGGAATTGTCCTAACTAGGAATTTATGCCTCTTTAGGATTGCTATCTTAGCCTATAAATAGGCATCCCTTGTAAGCTTTGGAAATCAGACAATCAAGAAATCAGACAACTTTCAGTGAAATAGAAAGCAAGGGTTAGTCAAAGCTGAGAAAAAGGAGAAAGCTATCTTCCAGCCAATTCAAAAGAAGGAATATAAAGCTAAAAGGGAGGTGGCTAATATAGCTGAAATTGCACTCAAAGCTGACTACAAGGATAAGCAGTGGATCCTTGACAGTGGATGCACTTCACACATGACGGGAGACAAGAGTAAATTGTCAAAGCTAAACAAGTCAAGAGAAGGCAGAGTCAAGTTTGGCAATGATGATTCACTCAACATCAGTGGTCAAGGGTCAGTAAATATTGGAAAAGGAAAGCTGAAAGATGTTCTGCATGTTGAAGGACTCAGATATAATCTAGCATCTGTCAGCCAACTATGCAATGAAGACCATAAAGTGATATTCACAAAAACAGGTTGCCAAGTAAAGAGTAAAGAAGGCAATACTGTTGCAGCTGGGAAAAGAACAGCTGGAAATTTATATGTAATTGATGAGGACAAGACAAACAGCTGTTTACTTACAAAAGAAGAAGAAAATCAACTCTGGCATCGGAGGCTGGGACACTTAACACACAAGAACATGAGGAAGCTGACCACTACTCATGCAATCAGAGACATTCCAGACCTTAAGAGAGAGAGGGAGTATGTCTGCTCAGCATGCTCTAAAGGAAAACAGGTCAGAAAGCAGTATAAGACCAAAGAGGTCAGTTCTAAAGCAGTGCTTGACATTGTGCATACTGATTTGTGTGGGCCGATGAGAACAAAAGGGTTGAATGGTGAGAGGTACTTCATCTTGTTTGTTGATGATTATTCTAGAAGGACCTGCATCATGCACCTCACACATAAGTCAGAAGTTTTGAAATGCTTCAAGAGATACAGAAGATTGGCTGAAAATGAGAGTGGAAAGAAGATCAAAGTATTGAGGTCAGATCAAGGCACTGAATTCACAAATGGAGCTTTTGAAGATTACCTTGAGAAGCATGGAATTCACCATCAGATGGCAGCAGCAAGAACTCCTCAACAGAACGGGGTGGTAGAGAGGAAAAATAGAGCTGTGGTTGAAATGGCAAGAACTCTACTGCTGGAATCCAAGCTTCACACAAGATTTTGGACAGAAGCAACATTTACAGCCGTGCACCTATTGAACAGAGTTTCACTAAGGCCCAATACTGATAAGACTCCATATGAGCTATGGAGTGGGAAGAAGACAACAGCCAAGTATCTTAGAATCTTTGGCAGCCCATGTTTTGTGAAGAACAAGGAGCAAAACTTGGGAAAATTCCATGCTAGGTCAGATGAAGGCATCTTTGTGGGATACTCAGCAAAGACAAAAGGTTATAGAGTTTTTCTACATAAACTGGGAAAAGTGGTCACTTCCAGTGATGTGAGAATAGATGAAAACTGGAAAACAACGCATAATGGAGAAGCTGAGGATAGTGAAGAAGATGACTTCAAGATAGATGAAGAATCTGACCAACATGAAGAAGTGGGAAAAGAAGTAAGTTCAGACTCAGAGAAGAGTGAGTCTGAAGATGAAGAAGGAGATTCTCTTGCAACTAAGACTGTGCAAGAAAGAAAGACAAAGAAGACATGGACCAGTGCTCATCAAGGAAATCAGATAATAGGTGACCCATCAGCAGGAGTTACAACAAGAAGAAGAATTGTGGGAGCTACTACTTTACTCTCACAAGTTGAACCTAAATCTGTTGAAGAGGCTGCACAAGACAAAGCCTGGATCAAAGCTATCAATGAGGAGCTAGATCAAATCGAGAAGAATGAAACATGGGAGCTAGTTCCAAGACCCACTAACAAGAATGTCATAGGAACAAAATGGGTCTTTAAAAATAAACACAATGAGGATGGCAAGGTGGTGAGGAACAAGGCTAGGCTGGTTTGCAAAGGCTACACTCAGATAGCAGGAGTAGATGTTGATGAAACTTTTGCACCAGTAGCAAGGTTGGAAACTATCAGAATGTTCTTAGCTTTGGCAGCACATAAGAGGTATAAAGTTTACCAGATGGATGTGAAATCAGCCTTTTTGAATGGGCTCCTAAAAGAAGAAGTGTATATTGAACAACCCGATGGAGTACAAATCAGTGAGGATGAGACACATGTGTGCAAGCTGAAGAAAGCCTTGTATGGCCTTAAACAAGCCCCAAGAGCATGGTATAGCAGGCTGGACGCGTATTTGAGAAGGTTGAACTTCAAAAGAGGAACAGTTGATAATAACCTATATGTGTTCAACTCAGAGAAAGGCCAACTGATAACCATAGTATATGTAGATGACATAATCTTTGGAGGGGATCACTCTGCGCTATGCCAAGAATTTTCACAGAAGATGAGTGAGGAATTTGAGATGTCATTGATTGGAGAAATGACTTACTTTCTTGGATTACAAATAAAACAATGTGAAGAAGGTATTTTTATTTCTCAGACAAAATATGCCAAAGAGATGCTGAAAAAGTTTGGCATGGAGGATAGCAGACCTGTCAGTACCCCTATGACAGTGGGCTGCAAGTTAACAAAAGATCAGGAAGGAAGGAGTACAAGCCCTACAGAATACAGGAAGATGATAGGGAGCCTTCTGTACCTTACAGCATCAAGGCCTGATCTCATGCAAGCTGTGTGCATCGCCAGCAGATTCCAAGCTGATCCTAAGGAATCTCATGTGTTGGCAGTGAAAAGAATCCTAAGATACCTCAAGGGGACACTGGAAATGGGCTTGTGGTATCCTGCCATGGATTCTGTAAAACTACGAGCATACACTGATGCAGACTGGGCAGGAAGCACAGATGATAGAAAATCAACCAGTGGCTGCAGCTTCTACTTGGGTTCAAAGTGTGTTGCATGGCTAAGTAGAAAGCAAAACAGTGTTGCTTTGAGCACAGCGGAGGCTGAGTATATGGCTGCTTGTGCAGCATGTACTCAGGTGATATGGATGCAAAGACAATTGGCCGATTTGGGTGTTGAAGTGAAGTTACCAGTGAGTGTACTTTGTGATAATCAAAGTGCAATTGATCTTAGCAAGAATCCAGTTCAACATTCAAGGAGCAAGCATATTGACATCCGGTATCACTTTATCAAGGATCAAGTGGAAGAGGGCACAATTCAGTTGGAGTATGTCGGTACTAAAGATCAAATCTCAGATATTCTAACTAAACCTTTGTCCACAGAGCTGTTTGAAAAGCACAGAATGAGTCTGTCTGTGCAAATGCCTCCTCAAGCCTGAAGTTCAGGTGAATCATCCATCTCTACTTTGCAAGTTTTTCAAATTTGTAATTGGTTGGCAAAGGGGGAGAGAAGCAACAGTGCAGGGGGAGTTGTTAAGGAAGGGGGAGTGCATATTTAGGGGGAGTTGTAATCCATCTGCTTCTGGATTGTTACTCCAAGAAGATTATGAAAGACTGCTGCATAATGGCTTTTGTTATGAATGTTGCCAACAATTACAAAGGGGGAGATTGTTGTTCCCACAGCCTTGTATGGGTTGTAATTGTTGTCAACTAGGGTTAAGTGTGCAAGAGAGTAAAGTCATATGGAAGGGCAGTAAAGTCACATGGAAGGGCAAGAAAGTAAATCTGCCGCGTAAGGGCAAGAACGTAAATCCGCCATGTAAGCCCTATTAGGGTTTTATGGAAGAGAGTATATAAAGGCCTTGGAAGACAAAACTAGGGCAGAGGGCCAACACAATTGAATAAACAGCAACCCTACAGCAACCGGCCAAAAGGAAGAGAGAGCAGAACGGCAAGAGATCAGAAACAACACCACCAGGAGAGCAAACCAGAAACGTCACCACCGGGAGAGCAAACCAGAACGTGCAACCTCCTGCAAGCAAACCAGAAACACATCCTGCAAGCAAACCGGAAACACGTCCTGCAAGCAAACCAGAAACACATCCTGCAGGCAAACCAGAAACGCCTCCTGCAACCGAACCAGAAACGCCTCCTGCAAGCAAACCAGAAACACATCCTGCAGGCAAACCAGAAACGCCTCCTGCAACCGAACCAGAAACGCCTCCTGCAAGCAAACCAGAAACACATCCTGCAAGCAAACCAGAAACGCCTCCTGCAAGCAAACCAGAAACACATCCTGCAACCAAACCAGAAACGCACAACCAGCAAGAGGAGAAATAAGAAACAGACCACCCGGAAGAGAAGACAGCAGACCTGGTATCCGTGAGACCACCCGGAAGAGAAGACAGCAGACTAGAAGCGTGAGGCAGGGCGAGAGACGTGAACCAGAAAAACCAGTAGTGTGAGGCAGGCCAAGAGACGTGAAACAGCAGACCAGGAGCGTGAGACCAGAACGTGCAACAGTGTGACTGATCAGAAGCGTGGGGCAGGCTGTGAGACGTGAAACGGCAGACCAGAAGCTTGAGTGCAAGCTGTGAAACCGTGAGACGGTGAAAGCAGGAGCTGTGTGAGACAACCTAGAGAAGGAATTTGGCGAAGCATCAGAAAGAACTCAACGTATTTCTAGATTTCTTCAAGAGAGGTTAGAGAGCGTTGCGGTGAACTTCTAAGCGGCAGTGGAGCAGCCTTTCAATTCAACAGAGGCAAGACAAGCTAGAAGAAGAGTAGACACAGTAAGTGACACTCTTTGTATTGTACTTGCTTAGTAATTGCAATAGTGAAAGGAGCAGAAGATTAAGACATCCATTGTAACTATAATTCTCAAGTATAGTGGATAGTCTCGGTAAGGGAGAGTCCCTACCACCGTGGATGTACGTCACGTTGACGGAACTACATAAATCTCGTGTGTCCTTAATTTGCTTTACGTTCTGTGTTTTGAATTGAGTTGTGAACGCAGCTAAAGTATCAGCCAACTCATAACCTAACGAAGACCTAAACAAGAACATCCGAATTGTCTATTAGGCAAGGTGTCTGAAAGGTGACTTTGGGGACTATTGTGATTAGTAGGTAGCAATAGATCTACCTTAGTCGAATCTGAGAAAGAGTTCGCTTTTAAGAAGAGATTGAAGTTGTTCACTTTCCTGCGAATTGTGAATTGTGGTGATACTGATTCACCCCCCCTCTCAGTATCACAAACTAGTAGATCCTAGGGTGAAGTTGGGAACTTCAGTTTGAATATGTTAATTCAACAAAAATACAAATAATGGACTCAATTGAATATAAAACACTTTAGTCAATGAATATTACAAATTAGAATCCTAAACTTCAATGTTGGGTCATGCATATATGTATATAAGGGAGTGGGAAAACTTCTTATTGAGGTCCATTGTATTTGTTTTTTCTTAAGTAAGATGTTTGTAGACTAAAATTATAAAAATTATTTAAAAATTGCTTTGTGGCAATGGAGATTAGTAAGAAATTTATAAAATTTAATTTCAACTGACTATTAACAACGTATTTATCCCTATAAGACTATAAAATTCTGAAAATTGACGAAAAGCAATGTTTTGATTTTTTCAACGTATTGTTAATACCCTTTGATCTTAAATGGAGTGAAAAGCATAATATGTGAATATGTTAATTCAACAAAAACACAAGTAATGGATTGAATTGAATAAAAAAAACTTTAGTGGATGAATATTACAAATTGGAATCCTAAACTTCAATGTTGGGTGATGCATATATCTACATTAGGGAGTGGGAAAACTTCTTATTAGGGTCCATTGTATTTGCTTTTTCTTAAAGAAGATGTATGTACTCTAAAATTATAGAAATCATTACTAATTGCATTGTGCCAATGGAGATAATTAAGAAATTTACAAAACTAAATTCAATTAATTATTAACAATGTATTTATCCTCATAAGACTGTAAAATTCTAAAAATTTAAAAAATGCAATGCTCTAATTTTTTTAATATATTGTTAACGCCCTTTCATCTTAAATGGAGTGAAAAACATAATATTTGAATATGTTAATTCAACAAAAATACAAGCAATGGACTCAATTGAATAAAAAACAGTTTAGTCGATGAACATTACAAATTGGAATCCTCAACTTCAATGTTAGGGTAAGCATATATCTCTAGAGGGGAGGGGGAAAATGTCTTATGAGAGTCCATTGAATTGTTTTTTCTTAAGTAATATGTTTGCTGACAAAAATTATTCAAATCCTTAAAAATTGCATTGTGGCAAAAGAGATAATTATGAAATTTTCAAAATTTTAAATTTGACTCATTATTACCATCATATTTATCCCTATAAGACTATAAAATTCTGAAAATTGAAAAAATGCAATCTTTTGATTTTTGTAATATCTTGTTAATGCCCTTTCATTTTAAATGGAGTGAAAAGCATAATATGAGAATATGTTAATTCAACAAAAATACAAGTAATGGATTGAATTGAATAAAAAAAAACCTTAGTGGATGAATATTACAAATTGGAATCCTAAGCTTTAATGTTGGGTCATGCATATATTTATATAGGGGAGTGGGAAAACTTCTTATTAGGGTCCATTGTCTTTGCTTTTTCTTATATAAGATGTTTGTAGATTAAAATTATAAAAATCATTCCAAATTGCTTTGTGGCAATGGAGATAAGTAAGAAATTTACAAAATTTAAATTCAACTAATTATTAAGAATGTATTATCCCTATAACACTATAAAATTCTGAAAATTGAAAAAAAACAATGTTTTGATTTTTTTAACATATTGTTAAAGGCCTTTCATCTTAAATGGGGTGAAAAGCATAATATGTGAATATGTTAATTCAACAAAAACACAAGTAATGGATTGAATTGAATAAAAAAAACTTTAGTGGATAAATATTACAAATTGGAATCCTAAACTTCAATGCTGGGTCATGCATATATCTACATAGGGCAATGGGAAAACTTCTTATTAGGATCCATTGTATTTGCTTTTTCTTAAATAAGATATATGTACTCTAAAATTATAGAAATCATTACTAATTGCATTGTGCCAATGGAGATAATTAAGAAATTTACTAAATGTAAATTCAACTGATTATTAACAACATATTTATCTTCATAAGACTGTAAAATTCAATAAATTTAAAAAAGGCAATGCTATGATTTTTTTAATATATTATTAACACCCTTTCATCTTAAATGGAGTGAAAAGTATAATATTTGAATATGTTAATTCAACAAAAATACAAGGAATGGACTCAATTGAATAAAAAATAGTTTAGTCGATGAGCATTACAAATTGGAATCCTAAGTTTCAATGTTGGGGCAAGCATATATCTCTACAGGGGAGTGGCAAAACGTGTTATTAGAGTCCATTGAATTGTTTGTTCTTAAGTAATATGTTTGCTGACAAAAATTATTCAAATTCTTAAAAATTGCATTGTGGCAAAGGAGATAATTATGAAAATTTCAAAATTTAAATTTAACTCATTATTACCATCACATTTATCCCTATAAGACTATAAAATTCTAAAAATTGAAAAAATGCAATCTTTTGATTTTTGTAATATGTTATTAATGCCCTTTCATTTTAAATGGAGTGAAAAGTATAATATGAGAATATGTTAATTTAACAAAAATATAAGTAATAGATTGAATTGAATAAAAAACACTTTAGTGGATGAATATTACAAATTGGAATCCTAAACTTCAATGTTGGGTCATGCATATATCTATATAGGGGAGTGGGAAAACTTCTTATTATGGTCCATTGTATTTGCTTTTTCTTAAGTAAGATGTTTGTAGATTAAAATTATAAAAATAATTCCAAACTGATTTGTGGCAATGGAGATAAGTAAGAAATTTACAAAATTTAAATTCAACTGATTACTAACAACGTATTTATCCCTATAAGACTATAAAATTCTGAAAATTGAAAAAAAACAATGTTTTGATTTTTTTTAACATATTGTTAATGCCCTTTCATCTTAAATGGAGTGAAAAGCCTAATATGTGAATATGTTAATTCAACAAAAACACAATTAATGGATTGAATTGAATAAAAAAAAAAACTTTAATGGATGAATATTACAAATTGGAATCCTAAACTTCAATGTTAGGTCATGCATATATCTACATAGGGGAGTGGGAAAACTTCTTATTAGGGTCCATTGTATTTGCTTTTTCTTAAGTAAGATGTATGTAGACTAAAATTATAGTAATCATTAGAAATTGGATTGTGGCAATGGAGATAGTTAAGAAATTTACAAAATCTAAATTCAATTGATTATTAACAACGTACTTATCCTCATAAGATTGTAGAATTGTAAAAATTTTAAAAATGCAATGCTCTGAATTTTTTAATATATTGTTAATGCCCTTTCATCTTAAATGGAGTCAAAAGCATAATATTTAAAAATGTTAATTCAAGAAAAATACAAGTAATGGACTCAATTGAATAAAAAACACTTTAACGGATGAATATTACAAATTGGAATCCTAAGCTTCAATGTTAGGTCACGCATACATCTCTAGAGGGGTGTGGGAAAAGCTTCTTATTAGAGTCCATTGTATTTGCTTTTTCTTAAGATGTTTGTAGTCCAAAATTATAGAAATCATTTCAAATTGCATTGTGGCAATGAAGATAATTAGGAAATTTAGAAAATTTAAATTCAATTGATTATTAACAATGTATTCACCCTCATAAGATTGTAAAATTGTAAAAATTTTAAAAATGCAATGCTCTAAAATTTTTAATATATCGTTAATGCCCTTTCATCTTAAATGGGGTCAAAAGTATAATATTTGAATATGTTAATTCAAGAAAAATACAAGTAATGGACTCAACTGAATAAAAAACACTTTAGTGGATGAATATTACAAATTGGAATCCTAAACTTCAATGTTAGGTCAAGCATACATCTCTAGAGGGGAGTGGGAAAACTTCTTATTAGAGTCTATTGTATTTGCTTTTTCTTAAGTTAGATGTATGCAGACTAAAATTATAGAAATCATTACAAATTGCATTGTGGCAATGGAGATAATTAAGAAATTTACAAAATCTAAATTCAACTGATTTTTAACAATGCATTTATCCTTATAAGACTATAAAATTCTGAAAATTGAAAAAATGCAATCTTTTAATTTTTGTAATATATCGTTAATGCCCTTTCGTTTTAAATAGAGTGAAAAGCATAATATGTGAATATGTTAATTCAACAAAAACACAAGTAATGGATTGAATTAAATAAAAAAAACTTTAGTCGATGAATATTACAAATTGGAATCCTAAACTTCAATGTTGGGTCATGCATATATCGACATAGGGGAGTGGGAAAACTTCTTATTAGGATCCATTGTATTTGCTTTTTCTTAAAGAAGATGTATGTACACCAAAAGTATAGAAATCATTACTAATTGCATTGTTCCAATGGAGATAATTAAGAAATTTACCAAATATAAATTCAACTAATTATTAACAATGTATTTATCCTTATAAGACTATAAAATTCTAAAAATTTAAAAAATGCAATGCTTTGATTTTTTTAATATATTGTTAACGCCTTTTCATCTTAAATGAAGTGAAAAGCATAATATTTGAATATGTTAATTCAACAAAAGTACAAGCAATGGACTCAATTGAATAAAAAATAGTTTAGTCGATGAACATTACAAATTGGAATCCTCAACTTCAATGTTAGGGCAAGCATATATCTCTAGAGGGGAGGGGGAAAATGTCTTATGAGAGTCCATTGAATTGTTTTTTCTTAAGTAATATGTTTGCTGACAAAAATTATTCAAATCCTTAAAAATTGCATTGTGGCAAAAGAGATAATTATGAAATTTTCAAAATTTAAATTTAACTCATTATTACCATCACATTTATCCCTATAAGACTATAAAATTCTGAAAATTGAAAAAATGCAATCTTTTGATTTTTGTAATATGTTGTTAATGCCCTTTCATTTTAAATGGAGTGAAAAGCATAATATGAGAATATGTTAATTCAACAAAAATATTGTTAATGCCCTTTCATCTTCAATGAAGTGAAAAGCCTAATATGTGAATATGTTAATTCAACAAAAACACAATTAATGGATTGAATTGAATAGAAAAAAAAACTTTAGTGGATGAATATTACAAATTGGAATCCTAAACTTCAATGTTGGGTCATACATATATCTACATAGGGGAGTGGGAAAACTTCTTATTAGGGTTTATTGTATTTGTTTTTTCTTAAGAAAGATGTATGTAGACTAAAATTATAGTAATCATTACAAATTGCATTGTGACAATGGAGATAATTAAGAAATTTACAAAATCTAAATTTAATTGATTTTTAACAATGCATTTATCCTTATAAGACTATAAAATTTTGAAAATTGAAAAAATGCAATCTTTTAATTTTTGTAATATATCGTTAATGCCCTTTCATTTTAAATAGAGTAAAAAGCATAATATGTGAATATGTTAATTCAACAAAAATACAAGTAATGGATTGAATTGAATAAAAAAAACTTTAGTGGATGAATATTACAAATTAGAATCCTAAACTTCAATGTTGGGTCATGCATATATCTATATAGGGGAGTGGGAAAACTTTGTATTAGGGTTCATTGTATTTGTTTTTTCTTAAGTAAGATGTATATGGACTAAAATTATAGAAATCATTAAAAATTGCATTGTGACAATAGAGATAATTAAGAAATTTACAAAATCTAAATTCAATTGATTATTAACAATGTATTTACCCTCATAAGATTGTAAAATTGTAAACATTTTAAAAATGCAATGATCTAAAATTTTTAATATATTGTTAATGCCCTTTCATCTTAAATGGTGTCAAAAGTATAATATTTGAATATGTTAATTCAAGAAAAATACAAGTAATGGACTCAATTGAGTAAAAAACACTTTAGTGCATGAATATTACAAATTGGAATCCTAAGCTTTAATGTTAGGTCAAGCATACATCTTTAGAGGGGAGTGGGAAAACTTCTTATTAGAGTCCATTGTATTTGCTTTTTCTTCAGTAAGATGTATGGGGACTAAAATTATAGAAATCATTAGAAATTGCATTGTGGCAATAGAGATAATTAAGAAATTTACAAAATCTAAATTCAACTAATTTTTAACAATGCATTTATCCTTATAAGACTATAAAATTCTAAAAATTGAAAAAATGCAATGTTTAGATTTTTTTAATATATTGTTAATACCTTTTCATCTTAAATGGAGTGCAAAGCATAATATTTGAAAATGTTAATTCAACAAAAATACAAGTAATGGACTTAGTTGAATATAAAACACTTTAATGGATGAATATTACAAGTTGGAATCTTAAACATCAGTGTTAGGTCATGCATATATCTATATAGGGGAGTGGGAAAACTTCGTATTAGGGTCCATTGTATTTGCTTTTTCTTAAGTAAGGTATTTGTAGACTAAAATTATAAAAATCATTACAAATTGCATTGTGGCAATGGAGATAATTAAGAAATTTACCAAATCTAAATTCAACTGATTATTAACAACATATTTATCCTTACAAGATTGTAAAATTCTAAAAATTAAGAAAATGCAATGATCTGATTTTTTAATATATTGTTAATGTCCTTTCATCTTAAATGGAGTCAAAAGCATAATATTTGAATATGTTAATTCAACAAAAATACAAGTAATGGACATAATTGAATAAAAAATGCTTTAATGGATGAATATTACAAATTGGAATCCTGAGCATCAATGTTGGGTCAAGCATATATCTCTAGAAGGGAGTGGGAAAAGCTTTATTAAGGTCCATTGCAATTGCTTTTTCTTAAGTGAGATGTATGTAGACTAAAATTATATAAATCATTACAAATTGCATTATGGCAATGGAGACAATTAAGAAATTTACAAAATCTAAATTCAACTGATTATTAAGAATGTATTTATCCTCATAAGATTGGAAAATTCTAAAAATTAAAAAATGCAAAGCTCTGATTTTTTAATTTATTGTTAATACCCTTTCATCTTAAATGGAGTCAAAAGTGTAACATTTGAATATGTTAATTCAACAAAGTACAAGTAATGGACTCAGTTAAATGCAAAACACTTTAATGGATGGATATTACAAATTGGAATCCTAAACTTCAGTGTTTGTGTCAAGCATATATCTATATAGGGGTGTGGGAAAAACTTCTTATTGGTGTCCATTGTATTTACTTTTTCTAAGTAAGATGTTTGTAGACTAACTATTATAGAAATCTTTACAATTGCATTGTGGGCAATGGAGATAGTTAAAAAATTTACAAAATTTAAATTCACCTATTTATTAACAACGCATTTATCCCTATAAACTAAAACCATTCTGAAAATTGAAAAGATGAATGTTGACTTTGTTAGATATATTGTTAGTGCACACTTCATGCTTATTGGAGTGAAAAAGCATAACATTTGGAATATGTTAATTCACAAAAATACAAGTAATCAGACCCAAATTGATATAAAACAGTTTAGTGGAGTTGATATTACAAATTGGAATCCTAAACTTCAATGTTGGGCAAACGTATATCTCTAGAGGGGAGTGGAAAACTTCTTATTAGGGTCCATTGTATTTGCTTTTTCTTAAGTAAGATGTTTGTAGACTAAAATTATAGAAATCATTACAAATTGCATTGTGGCAATGGAGATAATTAAGAAATTTACAAAATTTAAATTCACTTGATTATTAACAACGATTTATCCCTATAAGACTATAAAATTCTGAAAATTGAAAAAATGCAATGTTTTGATTTTTTTAATATATTGTTAATGCCCTTTCATCTTAAATGGAGTGAAAAGCATAATATTTGAATATGTTAATTCAACAAAAATACAAGTAATGGACTCAATTGAATAAAAAACAGTTTAGTGGATGAATATTACAAATTGGAATCCTAAGTTTCAATGTTGGGTCAAGCATATATCTCTAGAGGGGAGTGGGAAAA
>JAIRCJ010000157.1:216356-236489 GCA_020883675.1 Bruguiera gymnorhiza
TGGAATCCTAAACTTCAATTGTTGGGTCATGCATATATCTACATAGGGGAGTGGGAAAACTTCTTATTAGGGTCTATTGTATTTGCTTTTTCTTAAGTAAGATGTATGTAGACAAAAATTATAGTAATCATTACAAATTGCATTGTGGCAATGGAGATAATTAAAAAATTTACAAAATCTAAATTCAACTGATTTTTAACAATGCATTTATCCTTATAATACTATAAAATTCTGAAAATTGAAAAAATGCAATCTTTTAATTTTTGTAATATATCGTTAATGCCCTTTCATTTTAAATAGAGTGAAAAGCATAATATGTGAATATGTTAATTCAACAAAAATACAAGTAATGGATTGAATTGAATAAAAAAAACTTTAGTGGATGAATATTACAAATTGGAATCCTAAACTTCAATGTTGAGTCATGCATATATCTATATAGGGGAGTGGGAAAACTTCGTATTAGGATCCATTGTATTTGTTTTTTCTTAAGTAAGATGTATGTGGACTAAAATTGTAGAAATCATTAAAAATTGCGTTGTGGCAATGGAGATAATTAAGAAATTTACAAAATCTAAATTCAATTGATTATTAATAATGTATTTACCCTCATAAGATTGTAAAATTGTAAACATTTTAAAAATGCAATGATCTAAAATTTTTAATATATTGTTAATGCCCTTTTATCTTAAATGGTGTCAAAAATATAATATTTGAATATATTAATTCAAGAAAAATACAAGTAATGAACTCAATTGAGTAAAAAACACTTTAGTGCATGAATATTACAAATTGGAATCCTAAGCTTCAATGTTAGGTCAAGCATACATCTTTAGAGGGGAGTGGGAAACTTCTTATTAGAGTCCATTGTATTTGCTTTTTCTTCAGTAAGATGTATGTGGACTAAAATTATAGAAATCATTACAAATTGCATTGTGGCAATAGAGATAAGTAAGAAATTTACAAAATCTAAATTCAACTAATTTTTAACAATTCATTTATCCTTATAAAACTATAAAATTCTGAAAATTGAAAAAATGCAATGTTTAGATTTTTTACTATATTGTTAATACCTTTTCATCTTAAATGGAGTGAAAAGCATAATATTTTAAAATGTTAATTCAACAAAAATACAAGTAATGGACTTAGTTGAATATAAAACACTTTAATGGATGAATATTACAAGTTGGAATCTTAAACATCAGTGTTGGGTCATGCATATATCTATGTAGGTGAGTGGAAAAACTTCATATTAGGGTCCATTGTATTTTCTTTTTCTTAAGTAAGGTATTTGTAGACTAAAATTATAGAAATCATTACAAATTGCATTGTGGCAATGGAGATAATTAAGAAATTTACCAAATCTAAATTCAACTGATTATTAACAACATATTTATCCTTACAAGATTGTAAAATTCTAAAAATTAAAAAAAAAATGCAATGCTCTGATTTTTTTAATATATTGTTAATGTTCTTTCATCTTAAATGGAGTCAAAAGCATAATATTTGAATATGTTAATTCAACAAAAATACAAGTAATGGACTTAATTGAATAAAAAACACTTTAATGGATGAATATTACAAATTGGAATCCTGACTTCAATGTTGGGTCAAGCATATATCTTTAGAAAGGAGTGGGAAAAGTTCTTATTAAGGTCCATTGCAATTGCTTTTTCTTAAGTGAGATGTATGTAGACCAAAATTATATAAATCATTACAAATTGCATTATGGCAATGGAGACAATTAAAAAATTTACAAAATCTAAATTCAACTGATTTTTAACAATATATTTATCCTCATAAGACTGGAAAATTCTAAAAAATTAAAAAATGCAAAGCTCTAATTTTTTTAATTTATTGTTAATACCCTTTCATCTTAAATGGAGTCAAAAGTGTAACATTTGAATATGTTAATTCAACAAAAATACAAGTAATGGACTCAGTTGAATGCAAAACACTTTAGTCGATGGATATTACAAATTGGAATCCTAAACTTCAGTGTTGTGTCAAGCATATATCTATATAGGGGTGTGGGAAAACTTCTTAATGGTGTCCATTGTATTTACTTTTTTTTAAGTAAGATGTTTGTAGACTAACATTATAGAAATCTTTACAAATTGCATTGTGGCAATGGAGATAGTTAACAAATTTACAAAATTTAAATTCAACTATTTATTAACAACGCATTTATCCCTATAAGACTATAAAATTCTGAAAATTGAAAAAATGCAATGTTTTGAAAAAATGCAACTCTAAAATTTTTAATATATTGTTAATGCCCTTTTATCTTAAATGGAGTCAAAAGTATAATATTTGAATATGTTAATTCAAGAAAAATACAAGTAATGGACTCAATTGAATAAAAAACACTTTAGTGGATCAATATTGCAAATTGGAATCCTAAGCTTCAATGTTAGGTCAAGCATACATCTCTAGAGGGGAGTGGAAAAACTTCGTATTAGGGTCCATTGCATTTGCTTTTTCTTAAGTAAGATGTATGTAGACTAAAATTATATAAATCATTACAAATTACATTGTGGCAATGGAGATAATTAAAAAATTTACAAAATCTAAATTCAACTGATTTTTAACAATGTATTTACCCTCATAAGATTGTAAAATTGTAAAAATATTAAAAATGCAATGCTCTAAAATTTTTAATATATTGTTAATGCCCTTTTATCTTAAATGGAGTCAAAAGTATAATATTTGAATATGTTAATTCAAGAAAAATACAAGTAATGGACTCAATTGAATAAAAAACACTTTAGTGGATGAATATTACAAATTGGAATCCTAAGCTTCAATGTTAGGTCAAGCATACATCTCTAGAGGAGATTGGAAAAACTTTGTATTAGGGTCCATTGCATTTGATTTTTCTTAAGTAAGATGTATGTAGACTAAAATTATATAAATCATTACAAATTGCATTGTGGCAATGGAGATAATTAAGAAATTTACAAAATCTAAATTCAACTAATTTTTAACAATGTATTTACCCTCATAAGATTGTAAAATTGTAAAAATATTAAAAATGCAATGCTCTAAAATTTTTAATATATTGTTAATGCCCTTTCATCTTAAATGGAGTCAAAAGTATAATATTTGAATATGTTAATTGAAGAAAAATACAAGTAATGGACTCAATTGAATAAAAAAACACTTTAGTCGATGAATATTGCAAATTGGAATCCTAAGTTTCAATGTTAGGTCAAGCATACATCTCTAGAGGGGAGTGGAAAAACTTCGTATTAGGGTCCATTGCATTTGCTTTTTCTTCAGTAAGATGTATGTAGACTAAAATTATATAAATCGTTACAAATTACATTGTGGCAATGGAGATAATTAAAAAATATACAAAATCTAAATTCAACTAATTTTTAACAATGTATTTACCCTCATAAGATTGTAAAATTGTAAAAATATTAAAAATGCAATGCTCTAAAATTTTTAATATATTGTTAATGCCCTTTGATCTTAAATGGAGTCAAAAGTATAATATTTGAATATGTTAATTCAAGAAAAATACAAGTAATGGACTCAATTGAATAAAAAACACTTTAGTGGATGAATATTACAAATTGGAATCCTAAGCTTCAATGTTAGGTCAAGCATACATCTCTAGAGGAGAGTGGAAAAACTTCGTATTAGGGTCCATTACATTTGCTTTTTCTTAAGTAAGATGTATGTAGACTAAAATTATATAAATCATTACAAATTGCATTGTGGCTATGGAGATAATTAAGAAATTTACAAAATCTAAATTCAACTGATTTTTAACAATGTATTTACCCTCATAAGATTGTAAAATTGTAAAAATATTAAAAATGCAATGCTCTAAAATTTTTAATATATTGTTAATGCCCTTTCATCTTAAATGGAGTCAAAAGTATAATATTTGAATATGTTAATTCAAGAAAAATACAAGTAATGGACTCAATTGAATAAAAAACACTTTAGTGGATGAATATTGCAAATTGGAATCCTAAGTTTCAATGTTAGGTCAAGCATACATCTCTAGAGGGGAGTGGAAAAACTTCGTATTGGGGTCCATTGCATTTGCTTTTTCTTAAGTAAGATGTATGTAGACTAAAATTATATAAATCATTACAAATTACATTGTGGCAATGGAGATAATTAAAAAATATACAAAATCTAAATTCAACTGATTTTTAACAATGTATTTACCCTCATAAGATTGTAAAATTGTAAAAATATTAAAAATGCAAGGCTCTAAAATTTTTAATATATTGTTAATGCCCTTTTATCTTAAATGGAGTCAAAAGTATAATATTTGAATATGTTAATTCAAGAAAAATACAAGTAATGGACTCAATTGAATAAAAAACACTTTAGTGGATGAATATTACAAATTGGAATCCTAAGCTTCAATGTTAGGTCAAGCATACATCTCTAGAGGGGAGTGGAAAAACTTCGTATTAGGGTCCATTACATTTGTTTTTTCTTAAGTAAGATGTATGTAGACTAAAATTATATAAATCATTACAAATTGCATTGTGGCAATGGAGATAATTAAGAAATTTACAAAATCTAAATTCAACTGATTTTTAACAATGTATTTACCCTCATAAGATTGTAAAATTGTAAAAATATTAAAAATGCAATGCTCTAAAATTTTTAATATATTGTTAATACCCTTTCATCTTAAATGGAGTCAAAAGTATAATATTTGAATATGTTAATTCAAGAAAAATACAAGTAATGGACTCAATTGAATAAAAAACAGTTTAGTGGATGAATATTACAAATTGGAATCCTAAGTTTCAATGTTAAGTTAAGCATAAATCTCTAGAGGGGAGTGGGAAAACTTTTTATTAGAGTCCATTGTATTTGCTTTTTCTTAAGTAAGATATATGTAGACTAAAATTATATAAATCATTACAAATTGCATTGTGGCAATGGAGATAATTAAGAAATTTACCAAATTTAAATTCAACTAATTATTAAGAACGTATGTATCCTCATAAGACTATAAAATTCTAGAAATTTAAAAAATGCAATGCTCTGATTTTTTTGATATATTGTTAATGCCCTTCCATCCTAAATAGAGTGAAAAGGATAATATTTAAATATGTTAATTCAAAATACAAGTAATGGACTCAATTGAATAAAAAACACTTTAATGGATGAACATTACAAATTGGAATCCTAAGCCTTAATGTTCGATCAAACATATATCTCTCGAAGGGATTGGGAAAAGTTCTTATTTGGGTCCATTGTATTTGCTTTTTCTCAAGTAAGATGTATGTAGACTAAAATTATATAAATCTTTACAAATTCCATTGTGACAATGGAGACAATTAAGAGATTTACAAAATCTAAATTCAACTAATTATTAACAACGTATGTATCCCTATAAGATTGGAAAATTCCAAAAAGGTAACAAATGCAATGCTGTGATTTTTTTAAAATATTGTTAATGTCCTTTCATCTTAAATGGAGTCAAAAGCATAACATTTGAATATGTTAATTCAACAAAAATACAAGTAATGGACTCAATTGAATATAAAACATTTTATTGGATGAATATTACAAATTGGTATCCTAAACATCAGTGTTGGGTCATGGATGTATCTATATAGGGGCATGGAAAAACTTCTTATTAAGGTTCATTGTATTTGCTTTTTCTTATGTAAGATGTTTGTTAACTAAAATTATAGAAATCGTTACAAATTGCTTTGTAGCAATGGAGACAATTAAGAAATTTACAAAATCTAAATTCAACTGCTTATTAACAATGTATTTATTGTTATATGACTGGAAAATTCCAAAAATGTAAAAAATGCAATGCTTTAATTTTTTTAATATATTGTTTATGCCCTTTCATCTTAGATGGAGTCAAAAGTATAATATTTGAATATGTTAATTAAAAAAAAAAAAACAAGTAATGGACTCAATTGAATAAAAAACACTTTGGTGGATGAATATTACAAATTGGAATCCTAAGTTTCAATGTTGGGTCAAGCATATATCTCTAGAGGGGAGTGGGAAAATTTCTTATTAGGGTCCATTGTATTTGTTTTTTCCTAAGTGAGATGTATGTAGACTAAAATTATAGAAATCATTACAAATTGCATTGTGGTAATGGAGATAATTAAGAAATTTACAAAATCTAAATTCAACTGACTGTTAACAACGTATTTATCCTTATAAGATGATAAAATTCTGAAAATTAAAAAAATGCAATGTTTTGATTTTTTTTAATATATTGTTAATGCCCTTTCATCTTAAATGGAGTAAAAAGTATAATATTTGAATATGTTAACTCAACAAATATACAAGTAATTGACTCAATTGAATGTAAAACACTTTAGTGGATGAATATTACAAATTGGAATCCAAAACTTCAGTGTTGTGTCAGGCATATATCTATATAGGGGAGTGGGAAAACTTCTTATTAGGGTCCATTGTTCTTAAGTAAGATCTTTGTAGACTAAAATTATATAAATCATAACAAATTGCATTATGGCAATGGAGATAATTAAGAAATTTACAAAATTTAAATCAAACTGATTATTAACAACACATTTATCCCTATAAGACTATAAAATTCTAAAAATTGAAAAACTGCAATGTTTTGATTTTTTTAATATATAGTTAATGCCCTTTCATCTTAAATGGAGTAAAAAGCATAATATTTGAATATGTTAATTCAACGAAAATACAAGTAATAGACTCAGTTGAATGTAAAACACTTTAGTGGATGAATATTAGAAATTCGAATCCTAAACTTTAGTGATGGGTCAGGCATATATCTATATAGGGGAGTGGGAAAACTTCTTATTATGGTCCATTGTATTTGCTTTTTGTTAAGTAAGATGTTTGTAAACTAAAATTATAAAAATCATTACAAATTGCTTTATGGCAATGAAGATAATTAAGAAATTTACAAAATCTAAATTTAACTAATTATTAAGAGTGTATATATCTTTATATGACTATAGAATTCTAAAAATTTTAAAAATGCAATGCTTTGATTTTTTAAATATATTGTTAATGCCCTTTCATCTAAAATGAAGTGAAAAGCATAATATTTGAATATGTTAATTCAAGAAAAATACAAGTAATGGACTTAATTGAATATAAAAGAATTTAGTGGATGAATATTACAAATTGGAATCTGAAGCTTCAATGTTGGGGCAGGCCTCTATCTCTAGAGGGGAGTGAAAAGACTTCTTATTAGAGTCCATTGCTTTTGTTTATTCTTAAGTAATATGTTTGTGGACAAAAATTATACAAATCTTTAGAAATTGCATTATGGAAAAGGAGATAATTAAGAAATTTATAAAATCTAATTTCAATTGATTATTAACAACGCATTTATCCTTATAAGACTATAAAATTCTGAAAATTGAAAAAAATGCAATTTTTGATTTTTTTTAATATATTGTTATTGCCCTTTCATATTAAATGGAGTAAAAAGCATAATATTTAATTCAACAAAAATACAAGTAATAGACTCAATTGAATATAAAACACTTTAATGGATGAATATTACAAATTGGAATTCGAAACTTCAATGTTGAGTCATGCATATATCTATATAGGGGAGTGGGAAAACTTCTTGCTAGGGTCCATTGTATTTGCTTTTTTGTAAGTAAGATGTTTGTAGACTAAAATCATTGAAATCATTACAAGTTGCATTGTGGCAATGGAGATAATCAAGAAATTTACAAAATTTAAATTCAATTGATTATTAACAACGCATTTATCCTTATAAGACTGTAAAATTCTAAAAATTGAAAAAGTACAATGTTTTCATTTTTTATCATATTGTTATCGCCCTTTTATCTTAAATGGCATCAAAAGTATAATATTTGAATATGTTAATTCAAGAAAAATACAAGTAATGGACTCAATTGAATAAAAAATAGTTTAGTGAATGAATATTACAAAGTGGAATCCTAAGTTTTAATTTTGAGGCAAGCATATATCTCGAGAGGGGAGTGGGAAAACTTCTTATTAGAGTCCATTGCATTTGTTTTTTCATATGTAATATCTTTGCAGACAAAAATTATACAAATCTTTAGAAATTGTATTGTGGCAAAGGAGATAATTACGAAATTTTGAAAATTTAAATTTAATTGAATATTACCATCACATTTATTCCTATAAGATAATAAAATTCTGAAAATTGAAAAAATGCAATCTTTTGATTTTTGTAATATATTGTTAATGGCTTTTCATTTTAAATGGAGTGAAAAGCATAATATGTGAATATGTTAATTCAACAAAAATACAAGTAATGGATTTAATTGAATAAACAAAACTTTAGTGGATGAATATTTCAAATTGGAATCCTAAACTTCAATGTTGGGTCATGCATATATCTATATAGGGGAGTGGGAAAACTACATATTAGGGTCCATTGTATTTGCTTTTTCTTAAGTAAGATGTTTGTAGACTAAAATTATAGAAATTATTACAAATTGCTTTGTGGTAATTGAGATATCTCAATTACATATATCTCAATTGCATATATCTCAATTACCATAAAGCAATTTGTAATAATTTCTATAATTAAGAAATTTACAAAATTTAAATCCAATTGATTATTCCAACTAATTATTAACAACGCATTTATCCTTATAAGACTAAAAAATTTTGAAAATTGAACAAATGCAATGTTTTGATTTTTTTTAATATATTGTTAATGCCCTTTCATCCAAAATGCAGTGAAAAGCGTAATATTTGAATATGTTAATTCAACAAAAATACAAGTAATGGACACTATTGAATATAAAATGCTTTAGTGGATGAATATTAAAAATAGGAATCCTAAACCTCGGTGTCGGGTCAAGCATGTATCTATATAAGGAAGTGGGAAGACTTCTTATTAGGGTCCATTGTATTTGCATTTTCTTAAGTAGGATGTTTGTGGACTGAAATTATAGAAATCATTACAAATGGCATTGTAGCAATGAAGATAATTAACAAATTTACAAAATTTATATTCAACTTATTATTAACAATGCATTTTTCCCTATAAAACTATAAAATTCTAAAAATTGAAAAAATGCAATGTTTTGATTTGTTTAATAAATTGTTAATGCCCTTTCATCTTAAATGGAGTGAAAGCATAATATTTGAATATGTTAATTCAACAAAAATACAAGTAATGAACTCAATTGAATATAAAACATTTTAGTGGATGAATATTACAAATTGGAATCCTAAACTTCGGTGTTGGGTCATACATATATCTATATAGGGGAGTGGGAAAACTTCTTACTAGCGTCCATCCTATTTGCTTTTTCTTAAGAAAGATGTATGAAGACTAAAATTATAAAAATCATTGCAAATTGCATTGTGGCAACAAAGATAATTAAGAAATTTACAAAATCTAAATTCAACTAATTATTAACAACACATTTATCCTCATGAGACTGTAAAATTGTAAAAATTTAAAAAATGCAGTGCTTTGATTTTTTTAATATATTGTTAATGCCCTTTCATCTTAAATGGAGTCAAAAGTATAATATTTGAATATCTTAATTCAATAAAAATACAAGTAATGGACTCAATTAAATAAAAAACAGTTTAGTGGATGAATATTTCAAATTAGAATCCTAAGTTTCATTGTTATGTCAAGCACATATCTCTAGAGAGGAGTGGAAAACTTCTTATTAGAGTCTATTGTATTTGCTTGTTCTTAAGTAAGATATATATGGACTAAAAGTATAAAATCATTACAAATTGCATTGTGGCAATGGAGATAATTAAGAAATTTACAAAATCTAAATTCAAATGATTATTAACAATGCATTTATCCTTATAAGAGTATAAAATTTTGAAAATTGAAAAAATGCAATGTTTTGATTTTTTTTAATATATTGTTAATGCCCTTTCATCTTAAATGGAGTGAAAAGCAAAATATTTGAAAATGTTAATTCAACAAAAAAACAAGAAATGGACTTAGTTGAATATAAAACACTTTAGTGGATGAATATTATAAATTGGAATCCTAAACTTCAGTGTTGTGTCAAGCATATATCTATATAGGTAAGTGGGAAAACTTCTTATTAGGGTCCATTGTATTTGCTTTTTCTTAAGTAAGATGTTTGTAGACTAACATTTTATAAATCATTACAAATTGCATTGTGGCAATGGAGATAGTTAACAAATTCACAAAATTTAAATTCACCTCTTAATTAACAACACATTTATCCTTATAAGACTATAAAATTCTAAAAATTGAAAAATGCAATATTTTGATTTGTTTAATATATTGTTAGTCCCCTTTCATCTTAAATGGAGTGAAAAGCATAATATTTGAATATGTTAAATGAAAAAAAATATAAGTAATGGACTCAATTAAATATAAAATAGCTTAGTGGTTGAGTATTACAAATTGGAATCCTAGGCTTCAATGTTGGGGTAAACGTATATCTCTAGAGGGGAGTGGGAAAACTTCTTATTCAGGTCCATTGTATTTGCTTTTTCTTAAGTAAGATGTTTGTAGACTAACATTATAGAAATCATTACAAATTGCATTATAGTAATGGAGATAATTAAGAAATTTATAAAATCTAAATTCAACTGATTATTAACAACACATTTATCCTTTTAAGACTATAAAATTCTGAAAATTGAGAAAATGCAATGTTTTGATTTTTTAATATATTGTTAACGCCCTTTCATCTTAAATGGAGTGAAAAGCATAATATTTGAATATGTTAATTCAAGAAAAATACAAGTAATGGCCTCAATTGAAGAAAAAACAGTTTAGTGGATGAATATTACAAATTAGAAACCTAGGCTTCAATGTTGGGGTAAGCGTATATCTTTATAGGGGAGTGGGACAACTTCTTATTAGAGCCCATTGCATTTGCTTTTCCTTAAGTAATATGTTTGCAAACAAAAATTATACAAATTTTTAGAAATTGCATTGTGGCAAAGGAGATAATTATGAAATTTTAAAAATTTAAATTTAATTGAATATTACCATCACATTTAAGCCTATAAAACTATAAAATTCTGAAAGTTGAAAAAATGCAATTTTTTGATTTTTGTAATATATTGTTAATGGCTTTTCATTTTAAATGGAGTGAAAAGCATAATATGTGAATATGTTAATTCAACAAAAATACAAGTAATGGATTTAATTGAATAAGAAAAACTTTAGTGGATGAATATTTCAATTTGGAATCCTAAACTTCAATGTCAGGTCATGCATATATCTATATAGGGGAGTGGGAAAACTTCTTACTAAGGTCCATTTTATTGCTTTTTCTTCAGTAAGATGTATGTGGGCTAAAATTATAGAAATCATTACAAATTGCATTGTGACAAAGGAGATAATTAAGAAATTTACAAAATCTAAATTCAACTAATTATTAACAACTTGTTTATCCTCATAAGACTGTAAAATTATAAAAATTTAAAAATGCAATGCTCTGATTTTTTAATATATTGTTAATGCCCTTTCTTCTTAAATGGAGTCAAAAGCGTAATATTTGAATATGTTAATTCAACAAAAAAACAAGTAATGGACTCAATTGAATAAAAAACACTTTCGTGGATGAATATTACAAATTGGAATGCTAAGCTTCAATGTTTGGTCAAGCATATATCTCTAGAGGGGAGTGGGAAAACTTCTTATTAGGGTCCATTGTATTTGCTTTTCTTATGTAAGATGTATGTAGACTAACGTTATATAAATCATTGCAAATTGCATTGTGGCGATAGAGACAATTAAGAAATTTACAAAATCTAAATTCAATTGATTATTAACAACGTATTTATGATCATAAGACTAGAAAATTCCATAAATATAAAAATGCAATGCTCTCATTTTTTTAATATATTGTTAATGCCCTTTCATCTTAAATGGAGTCAAAAGTATAATATTTTAATATGTTAATTCAAGAAAAATACAAGTAATGGACTCAATTGAATAAAAAACACTTTAGTGGATGAATATTACAAATTGGAATCCTAAGCTTCAATGTTAAGTCAAGCATACATCTCTAGGGGGAAGTGGGAAAACTTCGTCTCAGGGTCCATTGCATTTGCTTTTTCTTAAGTAAGATGTATGTAGACTAAAATTATATAAATCATTACAAATTGCATTCTGGCAATGGAGATAATTAAGAACTTTACAAAATCTAAATTTAATTGATTATTAACAACGTATTTATCCTTATCAGACTGGAAATTCAATAAATGTAAAAAATGCAAAGCTCTAATTTTTTTAATATATTGTTAATGCCCTTTCATCTTAGATAGAGTCAAAAGTATAATACTTGAATATGTTAATTCAACAAAAATACAAGTAATGAACTCAATTGAATAAAAAACACTTTAGTTGATGAATATTACAAATTGGAAACCTAAGCTTCGATGTTGGGTCAAGCATATATGTCTAGAAGGGAGTGGGAAAAGTTCTTATTAGGGTCCATTGTATTTTATTTTTCTTAAGTAAGATGTATGTAGACTAACATTATATAAATCATTACAAATTGCATTGTGGCAATGGAGACAATTAAGAAATTTACAAAATCTAAATTCAACTAATTATTAACAACGTATTTATGCTCATAAGACTAGAAAATTCCATAAATGTAAAAAACGCAATGCTCTCATTTTTTTAATATATTGTTAATGCCCTTTCATCTTAAATGGAGTCAAAAGTATAATATTTCAATATGTTAATCAACAAAAAAACAAGTAACGGACTCAATTGAATAAAAAACACTTTGGTGGATGAATATTACAAATTGGAATCCGAAGCTTCAATGTTGGGTCAAACATATATCTCTAGAGGGGAGTGGGAAAACTTCTTATTAGGGGTCCGTTGTATTTGCTTTTTCTTATGTAAGATGTTTGTTAGACTAAAATTATAGAAATCATTACAAATTGCTTTGTGGGCAATAGAGATAATTAAGAAAATTTACAAAATTTAAATTCAACTAATATATTAACAACGTATTTATCCTTATATAACTAGAAAATTCAATAAATGTAAAAAATGCAAAGCTCTAATTTTTTTAATATATTGTTAACGCCCTTTCATCTTAGATAGAGTCAAAAGTATAATATTGAATATGTCAATTTAACAAAAAAACAGTGATGGACTCAATTGAAGATAAAACACTTTAGTGGATGAATATTACAAATTGGTATCCTAAACATCAGTGTTGGGTCATGCATATATCTATATAGGGAGTGGNTTACAAATTGGAATCCTAGGCTTCAATGTTGGGGCAAACGTACATCTCTAGAGGGGAGTGGGAAAACTTCTTATTCGGGTCCATTGTATTTCTTTTCTTAAGTAAGATGTTTGTAGACTAACATTATAAAAATCATTACAAATGCATTATAGCAATGGAGATAATTAAAAATTTATAAAATCTAAATTCTACTAATTATTACAACACATTTATCCTTTTAAGACTATAAAATTTTGAAAATTGAGAAAATGCAATGTTTTGATTTTTTAATATATTGTTAACACCCTTTCATCTTAAATGGAGTGAAAAGCATAATATTTGAATATGTTAATTAAGAAAAATACAAGTAATGGCCTCAATTGAAGAAAAAACAGTTTAGTGGATGAATATTACAAATTAGAAACCCAGGCTTCAATGTTGGGGCAAGCGTATATATCTATATGGGAGTGGGAAAACTTCTTATTAGAGGCCATTGCGTTTGTTTTTCCTTAAGTAATATGTTTGCAGACAAAAATTATACAAATCTTTAGAAATTGCATTGTGGCAAAGGAGATAATTATGAAATTTTAAAAATTTAAATTTAATTGAATATTACCATCACATTTAAGCCTATAAACTATTAAATTCTGAAAGTTGAAAAAATGCAATTTTTTGATTTTGTAATAGATTGTTAATGGCTTTTCATTTTAAATGGAGTGAAAAGCATAATATGTGAATATGTTAATTCAACAAAAATACAAGTAATGGATTTAATTGAATAAGAAAAACTTTAGTGGATGAATATTCAATTGGAATCCTAAACTTCAATGTCAGGTCATGCATGTATCTATATAGGGAGTGGGAAACTTCTTACTAAGGTCCATTTTATTTGCTTTTTCTTAAGTAAGATGTATGTAGGCTAAAATTATAGAAATCATTACAAATTGCATTGTGACAAAGGAGATAATTAAGAAATTTACAAAATCTAAATTCAACTAATTATTAACAACTTGTTTATTCTTATAAGACTGTAAAATTGTAAAAATTGAAAAATGCAATGCTCTGATTTTTTAATATATTGTTAATGCCCTTTCATCTTAAATGGAGTCAAAAGTATAATATTTCAATATGTTAATTCAAGAAAAATACAAATAATGGACTCAATTGAATAAAAAACACTTTAGTGGATGAATATTACAAATTGGAATCCTAAGCTTCAATGTTAGGTCAAGCATACATCTCTAGAGGGGAGTGGGAAAACTTCGTCTTAGGGCCCATTGCATTTGCTTTTTCTTAAGTAAGATGTATGTAGACTAAAATTATATAAATCATTACAAATTTCATTTGGCAATGGAGATAATTAAGAAATTAAAATCTAAATTCAACTAATTATTAACAACGTATTTATTCTTATATGGCTGGAAAATTCAATAAATGTAAAAAATGCAAAGCTCTAATTTTTTAATATATTGTTAATGCCCTTTCATGTTAGATAGAGTCAAAAGTATAATACTTGAATATGTTAATTGAACAAAAATACAAGTAATGAACTCAATGAGTAAAAAACACTTTAATTGATGAATATTACAAATTGGAAACCTAAGCTTCGATGTTGGGTCAAGCATCTAGAAGGAGTGGGAGAAGGAGTGGGAAAAGGTCTTATTAGGGTCCATTGTATTTTCTTTTTCTTAAGTAAGATGTATGTAGACAAACATTATATAAATCATTACAAATTGCATTGTGCAATGGAGACAATTAAGAAATTTACAAAATCTAAATTGAACTAATTATTAACAACATATTTATGCTCATAAGACTAGAAATTCCATAAATGTAAAAAATGTAATGCTCTCATTTTTTTAATATATTGTTAATGCCCTTTCATCTTAAATAGAGTCTAAAGTATAATATTTCAATATGTTAATTCAACAAAAAAACAAGTAACGGACTCAATTGAAAAAAAACACTTTGGTGGATGAATATTACAAATTGGAATCCTAAGTTTCAATGTTAGGTCAAGCATATATCTCTAGAGGGAGTGGGAAAACTTCTTATTAGGGTCCGTTGTATTTGCTTTTCTTATGTAAGATGTTTGTATACTAAAATTATAGAAATCATTACAAATTGCTTTGTGGCAATGAAGATAATTAAGAAATTTACAAAATCTAAATTCAATGATTATTAATAACGTATTTATCCTTATATGACTAGAAAATTCAATAAATGTAAAAAATGCAAAGCTATGATTTTTTTAATATATTGTTAACGCCCTTTTATCTTAGATAGAGTCAAAAGTATAATATTTGAATATGTTAATTAACAAAAAAACAAGTGATGGACTCAATTGAAGATAAAAACACTTTAATGGATAAATATTACAAATTGGTATCCTAAACATCAGTGTTAGGTCATGCATATATCTATATAGGGGAGTGGGAAAACTTCATATTAGAGTCCACTGTATTTGCTTCTCTTAAGTGAGATGTATGTAGACTAAAATTATAGAAATAATTACAAATTGCATTGTGGCAATCGAGATAATTAAGAAATTTACAAAAGCTAAATTTAATTGATTATTAACAACGCATTTATCTTATAAGACGATAAAAATTATGAAAATTGAAAAAATACAATGTTTTGATTTTTTAATATATTGTTAATGTCCTTTCATCTTAAATTGAGTAAAAAGCATAATATTTGAATATGTTAATTCAAAAAATATACAAGTAATGAACTCAATTGAATATAAAACACTTTAGTGGATGAATATTACAAATTGGAATCCTAAACATCAATGTTGGGTCATGCATATATCTATATAGGTGAGTGGAAAACTTCTTACTAGGGTCCATCGTATTTTCTTTTTCTTAAGAAAGATGTCTGTAGACTAAAATTATAGAAATCATTACAAATTGCATTGTGGCAATGGAGATAATTAATAAATTTTTAAATCTAAATTCAATTGATTATTAACAGCTTATTTATCCTCATAAGACTGTAAAATTGTAAAAATTTAAAAAATGCAATGCTCTGATTTTTTTATATATTGTTAATGTCCTTTCATCTTAAATGGAGTAAAAAGCATGATATTTGAATATGTTAATTCAAAAAATATACAAGTAATGGACTCAATTGATATAAAAACACTTTAGTGGATGAATATTACAATTGCATTGTGGCAATGAAGATAATTAAGAAATTATAAAATCTAAATTCAACTGATTATTAAGAATGTACTTATCCTTATAAGACTATAAAATTCTGAAAATTGAAAAAATGCAATATTTTTTTTTTAATATATTGTTAATGTCCTTTCATCTTAAATGGAGTAAAAAGCATAATTTTTAATAGGTTAATTCAACAAGAATATAAGTAATGGACTTAATTAATATAAAACACTTTAGTGGATAAATATTACAAATTGGAATCCTAAACTTCGGTGTTAGGTCATGCATTTATCTATTTAGGGAGTGGGAAAACTTCTTATTAGTCCATTGTATTTGCTTTTTCTTAACTAAGATATTTCTAGACTCAAATTATAGAAATCATTACAAATTGCATTATGGCAATGGAGATAATTAAGAAATTTACAAAATTAAATTCAACTGATTATTAACAAGACATTTATCCTTATAAGCGATATAAAATTCTGAAAATTGAAAAAATGTAATGTTTTGTTTTTTTTAATTTATTGTTAATGCCCTTTCATCTTAAATGGAGTAAAAAGCATAATATTTGAATAGGCTAATTCAACAAGCATACAAGTAATGGACTCAATTAAATATAAAACACTTTAGTGGATGAATATTACAAATTGGAATCCTAAACTTGGAGTTGGGTCTTGCATTTATTATTTAGGGAGTGGGAAAACTTCTTATTAGGGTCCATTGTATTTGCTTTTTCTTACTAAGACATTTATAGACTAAATTATAGAAATCATTACAAATTGTATTGTGGCAATGGAGATAATTAAGAAATTTGCAAAATCTAAATCTACTGATTATTAACAATGCATTTATCCTTATAAGACTATAAAATTCTGAAAATTGAAAAAATGCAATGTTTTAATTTTTTAATATATTGTTAACTCCGTTTCATCTTAAATGGAATCAAAAGCATAATATTTGAATATGTTAATTCAAGAAAAAATACAAGTAATGGACTAAACTAAATAAAAAAACAGTTTAATGGATGAATATTATAAATTGGAATCCTAAGCTTCAATGTTGGGGCAAGCATATATCTCTAGATGGAGTGGGAAAACGTCTTATTAGAGTTCATTGCATTTGTTTTTTCATATGTAATATGTTTGCAGACAAAAATTATACAAATCTTTAGAAATTGCATTGTGGCAAAGGAGATAATTATGAAATCTAAAATTTTAATTTAACTGAATATTACCATCACATTTATTCTATAAGACTATAAAATTCTTAATAATTGAAAAATGCAATCTTTTGATTTTGTATATTGTTAATACCTTTTCATTTTAAATGGAGTGAAAAGTATAATATGTGAATATGTTAATTCAACAAAAATACAAATAATGATTTAATTGAATAAAAATGACTTTAGTGAATGAATATTTCAAATTGGAATCCTAAACTTCAATGTTGGGTCATGCATATATCTATATAGGGATGGAAAACTTCTTACTAAGTCCATTGTACTTGCTTTTTCTTAAGTAAGATGTATATAGACTAAAATTATAGAATCATTACAAATTGCATTGTGGCAATGGAGATAATTAAGAAATTTGCAAAATCTAAATTCAACCGATTATTAACAACGTATTTATCCTCATAACACTGTAAAATTGTAAAAATTAAAAAGTGCAATGCTCTGATTTTTTTAATATATTGTTAATGCCCTTTCACCTTAAATGGAGTCAAAAGTATAATATTGAATATATTAATTCAACAAAAATACAAGTAATGGACTCAATTGAATAAAAAACACTTTAATGGATGAAATTACAAATTGGAATCCTAAGTTTAATATTGGGTCAAGCATATATCTCTAGATGGGAGTGGGAAAACTTCTAATTAGGGTCCATGTATTCGCTTTTTCTTAAGTAAAATGTATGTAGACTAAAATGTAAAAAATCATTACAAATTGCTTTGTGGAAATAGAGATAATTAACAAATCTACAAATTCTAAATTCAACATATTATTAACAACGTATTTATCCCTGTAAGACTATAAAATTCTGAAAATTGAAAAAATGCAATATTTTGATTTTCTTAATATATTGTTAATGCCCTTTCATCTAAAATGGAGCAAAAAGTATAATATTTGAATATGTTAATTCAACAAAAGTACAAGTAATGGCTCAATTGAATATAAAACACTTTAGTGGATGAATATTACAAATTGGTGTCCTAAACATCAGTGTTGGGTCATAGATATATCTATATAGGGGAGTGGGAAAACTTCTTATTAGGGTCCATTGTTTTGGCTTTTTCTTATGAATGATGCTCGTAGACTAAAATTACAAAAATCATTACAAATTGCATTGTGGCAATGGAGATAGTTAACAAATTTACAAAATTTAAATTGAACTGATTATAACAACGCATTTTTCCCTATCAGACTATAAAATTCTGAAAATTGAAAAAAGGCAATATTTTGATTTTTTTAACATATTGTTAATGCCCTTTCATCCAAATGGAGTGAAAAGCATAATATTTAATATGTTAATTCAACAAAGATACAAGTAATGACTTAATTGAATATAAAATACATTAGTGGATGAATATTACAAATTGGAATCCTAAATCTCGGTGTTAGGTGAAGCATATATCTGTATATAGGAGTGGGAAACTTCTTATTAGGGTCCACTGTATTTGCTTTTTCTTAAGTAAGATGTTTGTAGACTAAAATTTAGAAATCATTACAAATTGCTTTATCGCAATGGAGATGATTAAGAAATTTACAAAATGTAAATTCAACTGATTAATAACAACGCATTTATCCCTATAAAATTATAAAATTCTGAAAATTGAAAAAATGCAATGTTTTTGGTTTTTTCCAATATATTGTTATTGCCCTTTCATCTTAAATGGAGTGAAAAATATAATATTTGAATATGTTAATTCAAGAAAATACAAGTAATTGGGACTCAATTGAATAAAAATAGTTTAGTGGATGAATATAACAAATTGGAATCCTAAACTTCAATTTGGGCCATGCATATATCCATATAGGGAAGTGGGGAAAACTTCTACTAGGGGTCATCATATTTGCTTTTTCGTAAGAAAGATGTATGTAGATTAAAATTATAGAATCATTTACAAATTGCATTGTGGCAATGGAGATAATTAAGAAATTTACAAAATCTAAATTCAATTGATTATTAGCAATGTATTTATCCTCATAAGACTATAAAATTGTAAAAATTTAAAAATGCAATGCTCTGATATTTTACTATATTGTTTAATGCCCTTTCATCTTAAATGGAGTCAAAAGCATAATATTTGAATATGTTAATTCAACAAAAATACAAGTAATGGACTCAATTGAAATAAAAACAATTTAGTGGATGAATATTACAAATTGGAATCCTAAGGTTCAATGTTGGGACAAGCATATATCTCTAGAGGGGAGTGGGAAAACGCACTTATTAGAGTCCATTGCATTTGTCTTTTCTTATGCAGAATGTTTGCAGACAAAAATTATACAAAATTTTTGAAATTGCATTGTTGGCAAAAGGGATAATTATGAAATTTTGAAAATTTAAATTTAACTAAATATTACTATCACATTTATCCCCATAGACTATAAAATTTTGAAAATTGAAAAAATTCAATGCTTTTGATTTTTGTAATATAATGTTAACGCCTTTTCATTTTAAATGGAGTTGAAAAGCATAATATGTGAATATGTTATTCAACAAAAATACAAATAATGGATTTATTGAATGAAAAAAACTTTAGTGGATGAATATTTCAAATTGAATCCT